>PVKE010023218.1:0-24843 GCA_004027555.1 Craseonycteris thonglongyai
AGCGGCTACGACAGTGGGCGGCACAGATGCAGAAGGAGCTGACGGTGCTGGGACCGTAACCCCCACGTCCGGCCTGGCTGCTCCCTGCTCCCCTGGAGGGGCCGAGGGCGGGCAGTGCCCCTGGACGCAGATGCGTCTGCACCGTGTATTGTTCCACCCATATGAGGTCCCGAGTCTCACGCCGCATTTTCCCGCTGAGAGTGTATCTTGGTCCGTCATGACCTTTATTTTATTGTGTGTTTATTTTGACAGACAGAAGCGGGAGGGCCCAGAGCAGTCTCCATGGTTGCATGTCATCAGTTTTCCATATAGTTTCCACAGGTGGGCACAGGGCTGTGCAGGGCAGGAACTGGGCCAGGAGCCTCCGCATAGGCCCCAGCAAGACCTGAACTGGGGGACCACACCCCAGCTCAGCGTGTGGGTCCACATGGGCTGGAGCCAGGATTCGATTCTCGGGCTCTGGGGCTGCAAAGCGACTGCTTAACCTGCTGAGCCATCCCAGCTTCCCCCCAACAGTACTTTTGATGTTTATGTTCCTGTCATTTTCCCTCAGGAAAGGACATTCAGGTCTGAGAAAATATGGGTCTCAAGTCTTTTGTTTCTTTTCTGTTGTATCAGTTCCCAGGACTGCATTGTGAACTGCAAACCTGCATTGAACCACGTCCCAGCCACCAACTGGGACTTCAGTTGAGTTCCTATAAACTTCTAAAGCGTAGCCTACTCTCGTTAGCGAAAAGGCAAGACTCTTAGCTTCATTCCATGTGACTAGACGGGCAGAACCCACGGTTACCAGCTTTGGGTGTCCAATGGTTCCCTTTGCTTTCCTGTTACCAAGGCTGGAAACCAACTGCTCTCACTTCCCCTGCACCAGGCTTCTGTGGGATGTTCTTGTTTATCGTGGTTTGTGATGTTTTAGGTACGGCATTTATTTGGGGGCTATCGATCACCAAACAGGCTTTGACTTGAGTAGAGTTAAAACATAGTCTGGAAGACCCTGCCAGTATCGTGGGCTTAGCTGGTGAGAGGCCACACTGAGATTTAGAACAGAGCTGGTGCCTCCACCGCAGCCCTCGTGATGACAGAGACCACACCTAACCTCAAAACTACGGATGGGTACCGTATTTTCCGGCGTATAAGACGACCCCCCAATTTTACAGTTAAAACATAGGTTTAGGCCTATATTCGCTGTATAAGACGACCCCCCACTTCCGAGGCTGTAGTCTTATACAGCGAATATAGACCTAAACCTATGTTTTAACTGTAAAATTAGGGGGTCGTCTTATACGCCAGAAAATACGGTAAACCTCGGGCTCCTGAGTCCCACAGACTTGGGCTTGAAACCCTGCTCTGATCTCTGATATGAGGGAGCTCAGTTAAAACAAAAACAAAACTAAGTGAAATCGGGTGCTTCCTGATACGATGCTCTTAAAAAAAAAAAAAAAAGGACCAATCAGCTATGTAACCTTCCTACCCAAAGTGTACAATCTACATGTAACCGTGCCCGGATAACTCAAAGGCTGAGCGCTTGCCTGGCATCCCCGAGGCCTGGGGGTCAAATCCCCGCCCCGGACTCGGCAAACCCACGTGAACTTTGGCACAACGGGTGACAGCCATCCCGGTGGCGAAGGCTCCTGCTTCCCACGCAGGGAGGCCCCCAGTTAGGTTCCCGCCCCACGTCCACCTGTGTGGACTGCAGCCAGGTCACCACCGATGATGTACAGCTACGGACACTGCCACCCTTACAAGGGGTCCCCTCCGTCTTGATAACAGGAGTGTTAGTTTTGTAATATCCGCAAACCACTCTCCGACCAAAACCTAAGTATCCGGTCGTGGAGGTTCTGAGTCTGCGGTGGCCCGTGGGATGCGGGAGGCGTCCGGCAGGTACCAGGACATCCCCGGCACGCCCGGGTGACGGGGGGCCCGGGTGACGGGGGGCCTAGGAAGCGTCAGCCGCGCGGAACGAAGCACCGAAGCCCCAGGCCGGGCCGGGGGTGCGGGGTGCACAGCAGCTGGGCAGCAGAAGAGGCGTGCAGACGGGGCTGAGACGGGGCGCCCACGGCGGCAGGCAGGTCACAAGAGCTCCACGCGGGGCGAGCGGAGCGCGGAGCGGCCGCGGGACCCTGTGCACGGCGGGCGGGCGCAGCAGCCGCCGCCGCAGAGCTGGCTGCCGGCCGCAGGTAAGGCGGTGGGTGCGCAGGCGCAGCGCAGCGCAGGGGGCGGAGACTGACGCGCAGGGCGCGCTGGGAAGACGCACGCCGTCCGCCGCGGCGGCGGCAGTGTGCGCGCGCGCACGCACGCCGGCCACCCGGCCCGAGCGCGCGCACGCACGCTAGCCATCTGCCACGAGCGCGCGCGCGCGCGTGCGGGGGTCACGCCGGCGGCCCGAGGGTCATTGCGGGGAGAGGGCGGGCGGGGGCGGCTCCCCCGAGGCCGCGCCCCAGCCCCACGCGCCCGGCTCCAACCTCCGAGCCGCCCCTGGTCGCCTCGGGCCGCCCTCCGGGACCAGCGAGCGACGCCCGCAGCCCCGCCCCCCGAGCGAGCCGACCTCGCGCGCATGCGCCTGCCGGCGAGCTCCGCCCCCGGCGCGCCCTTTGTCTCGCCGTCGCGGAAGTCTCGCGAGAGCCGCGCAAATCCCGCGAGCGCGGCCCCCGCAGTTCTCGCGATAGCTGCCCGCGCCTGCGCGCATCGCTCTTCCTCCCCCGGCCCGTCGGGCGCTCGCCTCCCGTTTCCCCCGGCGCGGCCGCCCCTGTTTCCCCGCGGGCCCCCCGCTCGCGGGCTACTATGGTCTCCAGCGATGGACGCCCCCAGCGCAGGTCAGTCCGCGCCCGCCGCCCGCGGGGCCCGCGCTCCCGCTTCCCGGTCGCCTCGGGCTCGGGCCGCTTCCCCGGGCCTCCCCGCCGCCCGGGGCGCCGCCGGCTCCTTGAGCTCCCGCGAGGGTCGGGGGTGGCCCCGGGGCTCCCCCGTCCGCGCGGGGTGACGGCGGGGGCCCCGGGTCGGCTCCGCGAAGCGGGCGCGGAGGGCGGCCCCGGCCGGGCCACCAGCGGGGCCGCCCCTTCTCCAGAGCGGGGACGAGTGGGGCCGCGGGACCGCGCGTGCCCCCACTCCTGCCGGGTCGGTCCGGTTTGGTTCTGTCCGGGCTGTGGGTCGCTCTGTGACGATCTGGTTCTGAGTCCCCCCCCCCCCCCGTTTTAAAAAATAAAAAATAAATAAATTCCGTTAACGTAACTGCAGGGTCCTCACGTTGTTCTGTCGGCGCTGTTGAGTATTCGGGACACGGCTTCCCCAGACGCGCCTGTCCGTCATTGTCGTCGTCACTGTCCCCTCTCCCCGGGTTATTCCCCAGTGTCCCATCTCGGGGGCTCATCGTGTAAGAATCACGATGCGCAAGACGGTGGGCACTGCCCGCACGCGACTCTTAAAATGATAATTATTTAAAACTAACATTTCTGTTCCGCCTCTGCGGCCGCGTGTCAGGTGCTCGGTACGCAGCTGCGTGTGGCTAATGGTTCCCTTACTGACGGTGCAGATGTGGACGGTCCCCACAGCTGCAGAAAATCCTACTGGAGGAAGCTGATCTCCAGGTATTTTCAGTTTGAATTAAGGTACTTTGTAACTCTAATGGAAGTCCTTCTTGTTCGTTTGCAGGATACGTCTTTGAGCACCTTCTTGAAACACTAAATGACAGTTCACGTAAGAAGTTCTTCAATGTTCCTAAACTTGGAGGCGCCAAGTATGGTAATGTTGCTTATCTCTTCTTCTTTTTTTTAAAAATGTATTTATTTATTTATTTATTTATTTTTGACAGAGACAGAGAGAGAACTGAACTGGGGGAGCTCCCAGTTCAGCACACGGTTCCACACGGGCCGGGGCTGGGATTCGATGCTCGGTCCCCGGCGCTGCAAAGTGAGCGCTTAACCCACTGAGCCATCCCGGCCTCCCCAAGTTCTTCTTTTTTAAGTTTCTAATAGTGAAAATGCATTTGTTGAGCTAAGCTGAAGTAATTTTAAATCACCGTGTTGTAACAGGTATACCTACACGTATATATCTTTGAGATTTTAAAAACTCCCCTTGGGACAACTCTTGTTTAAGATGTAAGCCTACGTACCTTAACTTCTCATTTGAAAATCTTACCGTATTTTCCGGCGTATAAGACGACCCCCTAATTTTACAGTTAAAACATAGGTTTAGGCCTATATTCGCTGTATAAGACTTCAGGTCTTATATAGGCCTAAACCTATGTTTTAACTGTAAAATTATGGGGCCTTCTTATTCGCCCGGTCGTCTTATACGCCGGAAAATACGGTAGTTAATTAAGCAGTGACACCGCCCTCCCCCCCCCCCAAAGAAATGACTTCAATTAAAAAACCAAAAAAAACAGACTGATGATAATCTATAGCTATTAAACGTACGTTTTAATTTTTCCAGTGAACGATGCCCACAATTCTTTGCCTGCCACCCTTGGAACAGGTATTATCAGCAGGGCCTGCTGATCTGTGTTGTTGTTGTCTGGTACTGGGCTTGGTGCACGCACACGTTTGGCAGGCCTTTGTAGGCACCTGATCAGGGTCAAACCTTTCACTGCGGTCTCAGAAGAGTGGCCTTGGCCGAATCCCAGGGTACTGGTTGCAAGTCTTGATTTTATTGACAGTTGAGTGACTCTCTCAACCTGGCCAATGAAGGGAACACCTGCTTGAAAGAATGATGGATATTTTCAGACTTCTTAGTAAAAAAACTGCTTGGAAAGATAAATGCCAAATGTGTTTCAGTCAGTTTTGGGGGGTGTTTTTCTTCATCATGTTAATTTTTTTCTCTTCTTGCATTTACTTTACTTAAGATTGCTTTTGTGGTTTTTCTGTAGATGTTGATGGATTTGAATATTCTGGACTGCCACCAGCAGTTTTTCTTGTACATTGTGAGAAGAGTTAGATATCTTGAAGTATCTTAGATGAACCCCATGTTAGAAGTTTGTTTATCCCTTCACTGATGATGTGTTGGTATTTTAAAAGGGAAAAGCTAAATTGATTATATATGGAAGATTTATTTATTTCCCCTTTTCACAAATATCTTGTGACTCTGACCTGCAACTTTCCTAAACCCAAATTTTCCAGCTGAATAAAGTAAAAGAGCATATACGAGTGTTTTCTAAATTGAGTACAAAAGGTCTGTAGTGAATAATTTGTGGAAATATGCCTGTTTGAAGATGGTTTCCCAAATCCAGGAAATCAGTGTGAAACTTAACAAAAACAGCTGTGAAATGCATTGAAAGAGGATGGTTAATAATGTGAAAGCTAGGTTTTCTGTCAGAGGCCTCTGAACATGACAGTGACTGCTCCAATACCAGAGTGTTTATAACCGTGATGTTTGTAGTACTGGAACACCTGTAAATGTCAGTGCCTTCAGAACATAAATTTGGCTTTTATTTCTGTAGGGTTAAAACACCGGTGGTTACCACCCTAATCCCTATTTATAAATAAATCTGTGTATGTGTAATAGTTAAATTTTGATGCAGCCTTATCATTACATAGAATTGTTGGATTGAAAGTATGCTTTCCCTCCACCCTCCACGAATGCTTTTCTTTTTATACTTCTGTATACTCTCTGTTCCAGTCTTTTCTTGCAAGTAGAAGGAACAAAACCCACTTAACTCAGCACTTAAGTAAAGAAGATGTTGCAATGTCCAGACATCCAAAGACAAAGGAAGAAAGCATAGTCAGGCCTCATGGGAATCAGAATCTCTGAGCCAGAGACTGTCCTGTGTGTCCCTTGAAGGTTGCCTGGTCTCTTTATCCCCGTCTCTTTCTGAGTATCCACTCCAGTCTTCTGTGCACAGCCCATCTTACTGAGTCGTTTTGTGTAGTGCCCAGCGTGGCCCCGGCTGCCTATGCTTGCATGTTAGGACAAGCTGTCCAGCCCGTTAAGACTGCCTCTGGATGGATGACTTTTTCACCTGGGTTAACCTAGTTTGGCTGGGCTTGTCAGGTGTCTGTTGCTGGCCCAGTTACCTTGCGGGAACATGGACACGAGTCCCAGTTTACTGATCTTGTTTCTTGGATTCTGGAAAGGGCTGTGAGTTGGGTAAGCATTGAAGTAAGTTTGCTTGCAATGTTGACACACACTGCATACCTTTGTAGGATTAGTTTTCCCCAACCCGATTCTGTTCCGTGGGCTAACGTGTACTCACCAACCATCCACATTTTGTCCAAGGGTCTGTTTTAACTCTGCTTTTGTTGACGATTTCTGTTGTAGATTAGGCCCTTTTGGTGGCAAAGAACAGACACCCACTTGCTCACGTGAAGAAAGATTTGTTGTAAGATACAAAGCTCCCAGGCCAATGAAATGTGGCTGTATCTAAGGAAATGGCCAAGTGGACCCAAGCTGAGGAAGCTTTTTACTTCTTTCTGGGCTTCAGATTTCTGCCCCCCACCCCCACCCATACCCCTCATTCAGCTCCCCCTACTTCATTGCAGATAAGCCTCCTCCACCTGCTAACTTCATACATGGTCCCTAATGGCAGCCTCAGTCCCTAGCTTAGCTCTCAACACCTTTCTGATTGCCAGCTTCTCAGTAGTGGTCCAGAGTATTTTGTTCTCACTGGGCTGTTGGTCATTGATTGGTTCCTGCTTCAGTGCTGTGGGCAGGGAGGTCAGGACACAGAGTACTGTGAACAGCACCAGGTCCCATGCTCACCAGGAGTGAGCGCGAGGAGTGTTTCTGCACCTTCCGTAGTGATCGATGCACTTTTTCTTGTTTTCTCTGTCAGTGAGTGAAAAAGTAGTCTTAGCAGGAATCTGTTTTCTCTCTGTGCCTGCCTTAGACACTCTCTGTGGTATATTTAAAAAAAAAAAAAGGGTCAGAGTTCTTAATTGGAAAGGGCCCCGCCCAGCTGGGCAGAAACAGTCAGGTCCCGGCGGTCAGGGGCTTTCTGGGACAGTTTCTTATCTTTTCTCCAGGCTCCTGGCCTTGAGCAGGGTTCTGAGGTTTACTCGCAGCTATTCCAGCTGATACGGGCCAAGTCCCTGCCCTCCTTGGGAGCCTGGGCTTCAGAGATACCCTGGGGCTTTGGGCAGGTCTTCCTTCAGTCTCTGCTGTTTCTCTTCCTTGGTTTATGTAAAGCCTGCAAACTAGCTTGTTGTTAGTCCTAATGTCACCTGTGGGTCATTTCTTCATTTAAGCCTGTAATTTCAACTTTTGCTAAGTAACAGGACTCTTGCACGTTATCTGTTTGTCTTCACTGTGTTACCTTGTGATAGGCAGGGAAGATAGTCTTATTTCTTCTTTAAAAAGATGAGGAAAATAAGTGTAAGAATCATAAGTGATTTGCCTGTCACATATCTTCTAAGTAAGGAATTTGTTTGTAGATTCCTTCCTGCCTTCTGATTTCAGACCAGTACTTTTGCCCTTTTGACAACCATTCTATTTCCCGGCTTAATAACTGCAGTAATAGAACCGCTAGTGTTCGTTATTTTCTGTATCCATTCTGCGAGACAAGTTCTTGTTATCCACAGGGCCAAGGTCCCACTACCAGGTATTATTGCCTGCTAAGTGGTGGAGGAGAAACTTGAAATCTGTGATTCTGAAGCCTGGGCGTGTAAACCCTGCAACGTGGGCGGCCTGCATGCTCACACGTACAAGCACCATGTGGGCAACACAAACAAGGGAAATGGCCCTGCTCAGGGTTGTGGCAAACACGAAGAGATGGCTGCTGCTGACTGCCAGCAGAAGTGTCATGTCTGTGTTGCAAAATTCTCTGATGTTTATCTTAAGCCAGAAATTTGGATTTTCATGTGAAAAATTTCTGGTTTTGCAATATTGGCAATTAAACTTTGAAGTCTTAAAGCTCCCTGTGGAACAAAGAAAACACATCAGCAGGCCCACAGTTGTGACCTGCTCTGACAGGCATTGCTTAACCTTAGGAGCAGCCTTTTCCCCTCAAACCACAGGATCTGCAGCCCTAGAGGCCTGCGCCTGCCTCCCACCCGCCACCTCCCTCCTGACTTTTCCAGAGCCTGAACCACCTGTGGGATCTTCCTTCCATTAAGCAGTTGATCAAAAGGTTTATCTATTGTTACCAGCTCATTTCAGAAGTGTGCTAACACAGATGGTCATACTTTCCCAGTTTTGAGTTACCAGTTTGTCCTGGTTCCCACATGTCTTTTTGATAACCTATCCTTAGAAGATTAGGTTTCCCGATTCATAGAATTCTAGAAATTCCTGGTTAGAAGAGGCAGAATGAATCCAGCTCAGTTTTCTACTAGGTGCATATGAATCCCTCAACGACGTTTAACTCTCTTACGTATATCCCTTGCACCTCTTTCTATTCAGTATAGTTACTATAGGTTTTGGTTAAATCAGTATTCAGAGTTTATGTGATTATGACTAAATACTCTCAGCCAGTCCATGCAATAGATGGCTACATCTCATTTCTCTTATAGCTTTGTATTTTTTCCTGGAATAAATAATTGTCTTTGTTTGTTTGTTTGTTTACTGAGTCTTCTATGTCCTGATCAATAATTCATCTCCAAAGTCTACAAAAGAACTAAGCTCCTCTTGGTATAATCAGGTAGTCTGTCAATTAATTTTCCCTCTCTTGGCAGCACCGCATCTGGACTTGGCCTTCTGCCCCGTCTGAGGGGGACAGTGTGGTGGCTTGCGCAGCCTGTACCCTGGGAGAGCCTCTGTGTGAGGCTTGGCCCACGTTTCACCATTGTCTGCTCTCCATTTACCTTCTGTTTTTATAAAGCAGTAGCTTCCTGGGAAAAGGTGCCTGGGAAGTAAATTTTTGAGCCCTCATGTGACTGACAGTTTGCCGGTGCATGGTTTCTAGGCTGGCGATTATTTTCACTTGGAATTTTGAACGCATTGTTCTCTTGCTGTCTAGAGACCTGATTCCTTGTCTTTGTTCCTGGGGCCCTTTTCTATGTAGATGTTTAGTTCCGGCTTTCTCCATTCTACTCAGTCCATTACCAGTGATCCATGCACTGCCTTCCAAAATCTTGTTAATAGTTTGCTTCTCCCTTTTTGTTCCTGTGGGTTTAGGATTTTGTTATCTTTGCTGTTATCTTAGTGGGTTTCAGGAGACAGTGGAAATAATTGCTGGTGTGTGTGTTATCCTGTTTTTCTAGACATCTGATGAAATGCTTTTTATGAAGATAATTCTTAACAAAAATTATTCCTGAGATTGTTTTTCCAGAATAATTCATCAAATATAAAGTTAATCTAGTGTATTTGCTTCTGTGATATTTTCCTTCTCATTATTTCCAGATGTTCTATTAAAAAAAATCCCCCTGTAATTCCTCTTGGTTTGGGGGATTTCAGTATGTTTCTTTGGAAGTACGGGTGAAAACTAGTACTGGTATTTGTTAAGTACCTACTGTTTGTCATAACGTGTCTGAGGGTTTTACATGTACTAGATAGGTGGTGAGGTAAGGTGTTCTTCTCATCCCTCCCTGGTAGGTAGATGGCATTCCCACTTTTAATGAGAAATTTGCAGCATCTTGAGGCACTTTCCACAGGTCACACCTATAGAAAGTGGCAAATACAGGCCTTGGATCTAGTATTTCTGATTATGTAGTTCTTTATCCTTTTTACTTGCAGCTCCATCAGTCTTTCATTTGTGCATGATAAAAATTTCAAGCATAAAAGTGAGAATAGTATAAGAACTATTATAACAATGTATTTGTCAGCAGGTTACTGACGTTTTGCCAGTCTCTTGTTTCAAATATTCCATTCTTTAACCTGTAAATATACTTCAGTGCACATTTCTGGTGTATGAAAACACTTAAACCATAATTTCGGTTTCTTTATTACACCTAATAAAATCAATAGTAATTCCTTACTATGATCTGAAACCCAGTCCGTATGCAGATTGGTTGTCTCAAGTCCATTTCTGCAGCTGGTTCATTCACACAGGATCCAAACAGGATCACACATAGCATGTGATTGTTGTGTCTCCTAAGTCTCTGGTAGACGCTTGTGGTAGCTCATTTCATGGTGAAGGAACTGGGTTCTTTATTCTGGGTTTGGCTGATGGCTTCCTGTTAACTGGAAGTTAGACTAAGTGTTCGATTGGATTCAGGTTTTCTTAATATGCATATTTATTTTTGCAACACCTCGTAGTTGATGTTTATATTTCCTGTGCCATCTGCAGGCAGAGCATCTTCAGTGTCCCGCTTCTGGGGATGCTAAGTGGGTGCAGTTAGTTAGCAGCTTGGTCCATCCATCAGAAGTTCCCCTTCTCCATATCACCTAGTGATTTTAGCGTCCACTTAGGACTGTTGTCCAGATCCATTACTTTCCTTTGGGTGCTGCATAATGGTGATTTTTCTAATTATGTCATTTCTTCTGTTTCTAGTTATAATTCTTCTACACTGAGGAACTCCTCTTAGCTATTTTATTGAAATCAGGAATGACAGGTTTCATGATTGACTTTCCCCCCCTTTATTTGTCAGTCTTCAGGATAATGAATTACTCTAGCAACTTCCATTGGTGATCGATGAAGATTTTTTTAAGAGTCATTATGGACTAAGGGATATTTATATCCTTGATATATTTTCAGTGAGTTACTCTCATTACCGGTAGTCACTTTGATGTTCAGATTGACCTGTTAGTGTCCCCATTAGTCTCTGATAACTTCTTTGGTTTCCGACACAGGATGGTTGAGCCTGGTTCTGCACGTACCCTCTCCTCAGCATGGACTGGCCGTTCCTCAGGGAATGGTTTTTTAAAATGGGAACTAGTGTTTAGAGACAGCAAGCTGAGTTGTTAGGACTGTTACTCTTGGGTTGTCATTGTCTTGGGCGTTTTTACTGAACAAAGCTAGTGAAATACATACGAGTATTTTTAAGAAAGAGAAAAATATATCGTTTGTACCCATGATTACAGTTGAAATGTACCGTATTTTTTCGTGTATAAAATGATAGTTTTGTCTAAAATTGTTAGACCAAAAATTGGGGGTTGTGTTTTACATGGAAGTAACCCACGTATTGCATTCTTAATGTTTGGCTAGAAAAGTAGGGGTCGTCTTATACATGGAGAAATATGGCACCTTTTTTTTAACTTAGCTACTACTCTGATTTCATACTTGTACATTGTCACTCTTGGAAATCTTGGTTCCCAGCCAAAGTAAAAGGAGTACTTTTTGCTTTCTTATTATATGGATGACAGTTTCTGAATTACAAAACCAGTATTAATGCCTGAATATTTTTGTGCTTAGTATATGTCCTGCCAGAGAAGTACAGCCAAAATACTGTATGTAATCCATTTTCCACTTATTCTTTCATTGTTCTTTGTTTGATACATAATGTACCTGTATTTTACGCATTATGCAGTCACAGTCGCGCACTAAGAGCATGCACTGTGTGTCACCGGCTCCCTCTCTCACTGGAGAGAGGGCTGGCCCCGCTTCCCCTCAGTGAGGGGTGCATTCCGGAGGTCACGCCTCATCGGCATGTGTTGGTCTTCAGCCCTTTCAATGCTCACGTACGGTGCATTGTGTGGGTTATGGTTTGTTCAACCTTCCCTTTCAGTCCTAAGGAAACTCTTTTATGTGGCAAGCTCTGCTGTGAGAATTTAATATGGAAAAGTTTTAAAATATTGCAGCCTGTTTCTCTGTGGCATTCTAAAACTTGTCAGGAGTGAATGGATTTTCATGAAATGAGTTTTGCTCACCTAAGCACCTGTAACGATTTCTGATGGAACTCTTTTAAGTCTATTATGAACCTCTACATAGTTTAACCTTTTTTTAAATTCATAATAGGGATGTCTATTTAATTCTTATTTTCTATGCTTTTCCCTTTTTGTGCCTCCCCTGAATGTTAACTTGTCTTTGTCTCTTGTGCCCAAGTTAGCACAGCTCCTCTACGAATGTTTTACCTGCTTTTTCAGATAGACAAAAATGTGTTTTTAATTGAGAGAGTAATGCGTCTCTGACTGTTGTAATCTTTACATAGTTACGACTATTCCCTTACTAATAGTCATGTTTTCTCTTGATTCAGATGCTCTGCCTTACTCGATACGGGTCCTGTTGGAAGCTGCTGTGCGAAATTGTGATGGCTTTTTAATGAAAAAGGAAGATGTTATGAACATTTTAGACTGGAGAACCAAACAAAGCAATGTTGAAGTGCCCTTTTTTCCCGCCCGCGTTCTTCTTCAAGACTTTACGTGAGGGACTGATTTCCTTTCCATGAGTGAATTTTCTGTGTTCCCTTCCTAAAGTTCAGGCTCCCTGATGGTTGGCCCCATTGTTTTTTTAAACTGCCCTTTCTAAACTGAGGCAATGCTTGAAAAATTGGGCACTGTTTTCTTCTGCCATTTATTCAAAAACTATTTTTGCTTTACTGCCTGCTTGTCTTCTCCACCCAACTAATGGGCTTTTCAGACTTCACATAATCTAAGGCTTGGTGGCCCTGCTCACCTTACCTACTCATTTCCATGTCTTACCCATCGCAGTAAATGACACTGTAGTCTCCTTGTTTAGGACAAAATCTAGGAGTTACCTTCATTTTATCTTTCCTTCTGACATACGCCAGCCTATCAGCAAGTTCTGTCATCTCTACCTGTGACGTATACAGGTGTACAGGGACTGGCAGAAGTAATGCCCCTTTCTTTATGAGGTGGTAATCTATACCAAATCCCTCTTTTTTTTTAAGATTTATTTTATTGTTTTTGACAAAGACAGAGAGAAACAGAAGGGGGAGGGCCCAGAGCAGTCTCCATAGTTGTACATCATCAGTTTTCAACATGGTTTCATTCCACACAGGTGGGTGGGGGCCTCTCCCGCATGGGAAACACTCCCCAGTTCAGCATATGAGTCCGCTCGGGCCGGGGCCAGGATTTGATCCCCGGTTCCTGGGGCTGCAAAGCAAGTGTTTAACCCGCTGAGCCATCCCGGCTTCCCTATACCGAACTTTTTGTTATAAATTTTAAGCGTGTAATTCTATAACATAACGATACCATCTCAAGCACATTCTGCTGCTTT
Source organism: Craseonycteris thonglongyai (assembly GCA_004027555.1). NCBI lineage: Eukaryota > Metazoa > Chordata > Mammalia > Chiroptera > Craseonycteridae > Craseonycteris > Craseonycteris thonglongyai. The sequence continues at coordinate 12,977 of PVKE010023218.1, forward strand.
AAAAAGGGCCTTCTGTGGGGGTCCCCTCGCTTGCCTCCCTTTTCCACACGTGCAGTGTATCTCTTCTCAGTAGATGGAAGTGGCAGCCAAGGCTCTGTCATTCCCTCAGGCCAGCTGGCTTCCATCACGTGTAGAATAAAACCCACGGTCTTCACCACAGCCTGAGAGGCTTTGCCTGGCCTCGGTGTGCAGGGAGCACACATCAGAAGACTTCACCTTTAGCTGAGTTTTGAGGGATGCTTAGGAGTTAGCTGGACAAGTAGGATGGCTCTTTACCCACCCATGGGGGTCTGGTTTGTGTGTGACTGCTCTCTGACCCCTGTATTTGCTGCTGTCACAGTACTTGGGTGTCATTCCATAATGACTGCTCTGTCCTCCCTACAAATCCCTGTGAGAGCAGGGACTCTCTTACTTGGCCTATGCCATTGGTGTTTAGCACACTGAAGGCATTGATACGTGCTTGTTACATAGTTGGCTGGGATATATAAATATTTATACATTTAATTTTTTTAGTGGACAACTGTGGAGTATTAAGAAGGCGATGGGATAGAAGGGGTTGGAACTAGAGAAAAGGGAGAAGGGTCCTATGGAATTGAAAGCAGGAGAAAAGTTTTCACAGGCAAATTCCCCTGAAGTTCTTTTATGCCTCTTAAGAACAATCCTGTGTTACTTTTGGCACATCTACCCCTGAGCACTCAAGTTGTGAGATAATATTTAATGTAATTCTCATTAACCCTCTTAGTGCTACCTTCTGCCAGCGGTACTAGTGGGAAATGTGAAGGGTAATTTAATAAAATGTATCACCTTAAGAAATAAAACATTATGAAGTTATTGTTTTAGATATCCACATGTGTTTTTTTTAGTTTTATATAAATTGAATTAGTTAATAATAATACTATTCTTTTACATCGTGTGAAAAAGAAATGTGATTATTTCAGTTCTACATCATACAAGAAAAAATATAGTAAGTTGTAGCACTTTTAACTATGGTCTACGTGTGAGCCGATACATGGGCCGGCCATAGTTTTCGCCCAAGTTGCAAAACCCAGTACATCAGCCCGACGCACTAAAAGGGTTAAACCAGGATACATCAAACTTTGGATAACAAGAACATGAACAGTTGTGAATGCAAACTAAGAAGGGGTACTTTTAAAATGTAAAAATGAATAAGTGCATGTTAATAATTTGAGCATATGTAAGGAACAATTGGAACTATAGTTTGATTTTTGTCTGCCTTTTAGTGGAATACCAGCCATGGTGGATTTTGCTGCTATGAGGGAGGCAGTGAAAACCCTTGGAGGTGATCCTACGAAAGTCCATCCTGCCTGTCCGACAGATCTCACGGTTGACCATTCTTTACAGATTGACTTCAGTAAATGGTACTTCAGCACAGATACTAGCTAACTGGCAGTCAAGCCCCTGGAAGTGTGTGGTGTAGAGGTAGTTTGTGCCAGAGTAAACTAGTCTACATTTGGTATTGACTAATACACAAAAGGAAAACCTGGTGGAAAGTTTATGTATTAGTGAATTTTTGTTTTTTGCTTAGTCTGAATTTAAAGTTAATGTCATGTTTGTGCATTTCTGCTGCCCTTTTTTATATAAATGTATAGTAAGCCTAGAACCTGCTTTTTGGACTATTTGAATTCAGTTTTCATTTCCTTTTTGTTTATTAATCTACTTCCAGAGAGAATCAAAACATGTCAGCTTTGAGTGTCTTTAGTTAATCAGTGATTGAAAACATTGAATTCACTAAAGCTGTTCTCTTCCTCCCAAAATAAATTTCTTCTATTTAAAAGATCGCTTTGACCCAGGTCAAGCTAGAGAAAATAGCATTGTGTTGCTACGCACCCAATTTTTTTTTTTTTTACGTTCCCTTGAGTGTTGGAATTCAACTGCAATTTACCACAAACCACAGCGAATTTGCCCTCTACATTAAAACTGTGGCTTTGAGCTTCTTTTAAGTTGTTAGATGAGAAAAGTACTTCAGAGCTTGCTAGAAGTTATTTCAGTTATTATAGAAGTATATGAAAATGATTTTATCGGGCACTTAGAATTACGTTTTCATCTGCATAAATTTTTGGGTAATCTGAGGTTTGCTTTTGGAACCTGAGTTACATGATCCACTAACGTTCAAAGAACAGTTAGTTAGTTTTAGATAGCATCGCTAGTGTGTGTTTTTTGACGAGCTAGGTCTGCTGTCACTTTTAACTGGTTTTGTTCTGTATTTTGGAACGACAGTGCAATTCAGAATGCTCCAAACCCTGGCGGCGGGGACCCGCAGAGAGCTGCAAAGCTCTCTCCACTCAAAGTGCAGCCCCGGAAGCTCCCCTGCAGAGGCCAGACTGCCTGCCGCGGGCCCTGTGATTCTGGAGAGCTGGGCCGCAACTCAGGAAGATTGTCTGCACAGATCGAGAATACACCCATCCTGTGTCCTTTTCATCTGCAACCAGTGCCTGAGTAGGAGACTGCTTATTTTCTGTTTCCTGGTGCCAGGCTACCTTTCAGTTACAGGGAAACCCCATTTGTTCCCTTTGCCCTCCTGACGCCTGGGACAATGGCCGTCACACTTACTGGGCTGGGTTACATGTTGATATGTATTTTCTGTTGTCCTAACAGAAACAAAGTTAATTAAAATGATAGTCTCAAAATGCCAGCATCTGTTTCTGCTCCTCAAGAAGGAAACCTTCAGATTATTCTCTTAAGTACATGAGGTCAGGCTGATAAATTTTGCCTCCACTTAAATAGAAAATGAACAGAAAAATTATATTTTAATGAAATAAAGAAGAAATATACCGGCATCATTATTTTTCAGAGCTGCATAATTACTTTTCTCCAAAAGCACCACACTTCAGTACACTCCTGCGATCCTGAGGAAGCTGATTACTTGCAGGCACGGGCCTTGTGCTCCGTGGTCTGTCCCTCAGATCTGCTGACCCCACTTCTCCATCTTTGAACCACCTTAGTCAGTATCTTACTGCACTCATTAACACGCTAATCACCATAAACAGCGTGCCTTCATCTGTGGATTTCAGCTGGAGGAACTTTTCCCGCTATTAAGAATTTAATAATAGCACCCTATTTGAAACAAACATCTAAACGCTTACATTTCGATGTACACTGGGTGAAAAATGTAAGCGTCTCTGTGTGCAAGGTCAAGAATATTGGAAAGGAGATACCGTGTGACTACGCAGAACTAGTTATGTTTAGATACGTCTAATGTAACAAAATACTACAATGGAGTCAAAATTTATCAGCCCACCCTTGTATTTAGTTTTTGTGACTGATGTAGTTAGAAAAATGATGTCGCCTCTTAAACCGAGTTTTTTTTCTTAATGAATGTGTACCATTCACATGCTTATTACTCATTCATATCTCTTGTGAAGTCCCTATTTATATTTCTAGTTCTTTTCCTTCCTCGGAGATTTCTTAACCTTAATTGCATTAAAAATTCTGTGTTAAGAATATTATCATTATCATACGTTATAGCCTCAATGAGTCATTTTAGTTAAGTGATTGCCTATATGGTACCATGGGAAGTAGTAAACCTGTCTAGAAAAGAATGGTATTCTTAGGAGTTGGTTACATTTCCTAGTAGGTAATTTGTCAAATAAGAAAAAGAGTTCAGTGACTTTCTTTAATTTTTCGATGCTATAAAGTTTTCAAAGCCTTATTCTTTAGAGCAGGGGTGTCAAACTGGTGGCCTGCGGGCTGCATGCGGCCCCCAAAGTAATTTTTTGTGGCCTATGATGCTCTGAAATAAAATGAAACTAGAAAAAATTGTGATGAAGAAAATAGCGCTATGGGGAGGTCGAGGCAATACCATACACACAATTCCCTCATTAACCCTTTAACTACTGAAGACGAGTATACACATGACCCAGTGCCTTTCCTGGGGGCCTGTGGGTGTGTATAAATGCGCTGACTCCGTTCCGGTGACGTTTACAAATGTGATGTGGCCCGCGTGAATCTTGCCTGTTGTACCAAATGGCCCGTGTTTTAATTGAGTTTGATACCCCTGCTTTAGAGTGCTGTTTATCCTTGAAATTTTTTTAATTGCATAAAAAAAAATGACTTAAACTTTTAAAGTTAGAATTTAACACATTTAAGATTTAGTATAGCTAAGAATAATAGCCACACATATTTCATTCTGAGTGCCACATAATAAATTAATTAATTTGTCCCTAAACGGAATCTTTCACATTCTTCTAGGTCTGTACTTCTTGGCTCACTCTTTGTATAAAGCCTCAGGTTATAGTGACCTCATATGTTCTTCCTTTCTAAGAACCCAGTATAATCTGTGGGTCTTTTGCCATCAGATAATGACACTTACGTAATAACTCTTTATTCCCGATACCTGCTTGTCCTGGTTATTAGGGGCATGTTGTCTTTTGAGATTAACATCTCCTCTTATACAGAAATTGATTTCCTGAAAAAGAGGATTTGTTGATTAAAGAATCATTTCTTTTTATAACTGGCAGAATATGAAGTGCTAATTAAGATGGTATGTTTTTCTAAAAATCCAATTTGGTTTAACATTTCCCCTCTGTTTTGACTCTAAATTATAGAGTAGTAGAATGGATTATATTGTAGTCCCTGGTTGTATAAAAATAGTAACTTTTGGGTGCTGTAATGTGTCAGTGAAGTAATAATTACAGACTCCAATAAGAACTGAAGGGTAGAAAGTTACCGGTAAAGGCACACATTTGGCACTTGAAATCACTGCCTAATTGGAAGTCAGGTTATGAGCTAGTAGATGTTCGTGGGCTCTGTGTGGCCATGCATGCTGTGGGGGAGGGGGTGTAGACTAATGGCAGTGGCTCTAGAAAGCTGTATTCCCCAAGGTCCTGAGGACAATCTCACCAAGATGTGCTGGGCTTCACATGAGCACTCAGCAATGAATTATTAACAGAATCAGTGTTTTAAAAAAGTTGACATTTAAGCAACTATAATTATCTGGACCTTGGAGGACATGTCTAATTTAAGTTGTATTAATATTCTAGTCAGCACTTAATCACCAGCTGGCGGTTGAAACAATTTAAAACTGTTAGTAATAATTTTTAAAGCTATCCATTAGATAAAAATAGCTTCCTAAAAATGGAACTATGTATACTGTTAGGAGATGAGTTGTTTTTATCTCTAAATAATTCATGAATGTACTTATAATCCATGTAAAATAAACTGCTACTTATAGATAAAATAGACCTTACCCTTTTGAGTGAGATGGATACAGGAGTTTGGCTGAAAGCTTTTTAAAACTATAAAATGGTGTTGAGCCGTTGTCATTGCTCTGTGGTGATAACTGGTGCCCCCTCCCAGTTTAACTAACGCAAAGGCCAAACGGGCGGGGCAGTACATGCTTATGGTCAAATAAGTTACCACCCTCCTTTTCTCTTGAGGTGGGAAATCTAACAAAACCTGCCATGTCGTTTTTTTACATGATTTCAACCAAATCTCATAGTGATGCATGTTAAGTACAGTTTGGGACACAGATGTGACTTTAATATGCCCAGTAAAATAGTAAGTCCTTATAATAGCTTTCTAGTGTTATTTAAAACAGAGCTTCCTTGTTGAAAGAAAATAGCGAATTCCGAGAAGCCTGGTAAATTGCTGCTCCAAGAATTTAAAAGGCGTGTGTGTGTGTAAGCGTGAAGTCTTGGAGACAAGGCAGGGCTTTTCTGTAGTGCATGCATTTAATGCCAACTCTTTTTTCTTTTAGACCTGAAACAGTGTTAAAAAATCAAGAAGTAGAATTCGGCAGAAATCGAGAGAGGCTTCAGTTTTTTAAGGTATAAATGATTTGTGGGAAGTTTTTATATTGGTGTTTATAAAATATTGATAGGCACTTTTAAAACATCTTTATACTGGTAGGCTTTAAACATTTCATAGCCGTAGAGCTTTTGTTCTGTCACATAGTTTCACTGGACATGCCAGTGTATAGAAATACAGGAAAAGGTAGAGCTGAGGCGATAGTTCATTCCGGTGAGCGGAGGAGAGGGCCTTCCTTCCCATCCCTGTGATTCTACAGACAGAGTTGGAAACTGTCATTTGACTGGACCACTGGAATATTTTTCTTTGACTTAATTTTGTTTTAATAATCTGCAGAATAAATATATCTAGGTTTAGTGTCTGCATGTTTGTTTTTAAGCATGAAGTATAGACTTTGACCATATTAAACATTGATGAAATATTTTTAGTGTCAATATTTATATCTTGATGGTGAGCACACATTCATACTATGTACTAATACGTGGATTTCTTAACTTTACGCAAAACGTAGTGGAGTTCAAGAGTGTTCAAGAACGTGGCTGTGATCCCTCCCGGAACTGGCATGGCCCATCAAGTAAACTTGGAGTATTTGTCCAGGGTGGTTTTTGAAGAAAAGGGCCTCCTGTTCCCAGACAGTGTTGTTGGCACGGATTCTCACGTGACCATGGTGAACGGCCTGGGCATCCTGGGGTGGGGTAAGTACATGACTGAACGCGGATGTCAGGAGCACTGGAAAGAGAGTCTTGGTAGCCTCGGAGGCCCTCTCACCTACAGTAACAGTGACAAAAGTAGATCTGAACTCAGCGTTTGCCAATAGTCCTAGAATTTGCACAGTTCCCAGCACAGCTCTACTGTGGGCAGTGGTGACATCTGTGATGGTGATGTGACCGTCACAGTCCTTCAGTGGCGCTTCCTGGCCTATTTTTATAAACCCAAGTTCCTGTGTGTTTTACTGTACAAGGCCCCTCGCCTCGCTGGCGTTTGGTGCACACATCTGGAAGACTGGTCATCGGTACCCTGGGTGGGCTGTGTGCTCATAGGAGGCCTGGCTGTGCCCACGCCGCTCTGGTGGCAGAACGTGTGTACTCTTACGAGACCGGGTGAGGGGTGGCTTTGTCTCTGCCCTTAGACTGAGCTTCCTGACAGGGACTGGGTCTACTCATGTCCTGTCTGGAGCGGTTGGCACTTAGCATAGCAAATACTGGATGTGTGCTGAATGTAATACGAAGGTCAGAATCAGTTTTTCCATCCAGGTGAGTAGAGGCCTTGTTTTAAGAAGCCTGGGATTCTATGGGCAGAGCCCTGTGAACTCGGGAGACACCCAGATGTGACGAGGATAACAGATCACCTGTACGTGTGCTGTGCTGATGTGCCCGTCTCTCTCTAGGGGTTGGAGGCATCGAAACAGAAGCAGTCATGCTCGGCCTGCCCGTTTCTCTTAACTTACCGGAGGTGGTTGGATGTGAGCTCACTGGCTCATCAAACGCTTTTGTTACATCCATAGATGTTGTTCTTGGCATCACAAAGGTACGTGGCAGCCGGGCCTGCTGACTGTGACCTCGTGGGAGGGGCCTGCGGCCGCCTCAGCCCCACAGCATTCCCAGCCGGCCGTCCTCATTGTCCTGATGATGGTAGTGATAGCAAACGCATAGCACTTGCCCTGTACCGGTGAGTACAAGACGGCTGATTGTGTCATGAGCACTGGACACGGTAACCCATTTAGTCCTCATTACCAGCGGTGAGAGTGGTACAGTTCTTACCGTCTCCATTCCAGTGCTGAGAAAACGGACGCAGTGAGGTGTCGAGGGCTGGACAGCAAGTGGCAGCACAAGCCGCCTGTTCCAGGCTGTCCGCTCTTGAGTCCATGCTCTGAACCCGTCAGCCTTGTTGCCTCGGGGAGTGAGTGGCGTTGTGGGCTAGGTCTAATCTTCTTTAATACCTCATTGAATCATGGCGTTTTAGAAACTATTACTCTACTAGGTGATACTTTCAGAAATACGGATTCTATCGCTCCTCAGCCTTTTGGCTAAAGATCAACGATAGCATCAGAAATACGGATTGTAGACATATGAGTGTCAGTATTTTCTCTTGACTGTTCTAACGTTTCTTGAAAGTATTTTTCTCTGAGATTTAAAATGGTGGTTTCATGTGTTCAGTACAAGTACGGTAGAGCTCCTAGCGCACAGCCATCTGAAATGCCCGATCCCAAGTTCTGGTGTCACCAGCGTCTTGTTAGCAATTGTGTCCCATGAGCGTGGGGGACGTTCACAAGGACGCCCAGGCAGGCCCCAGGGTCTCAGCATTTTCAGTTAGACGATCGTGTGAAGGCTTTCAGGCTACTCCTCAGGGACAGAAGGTGGTATTGCCTCTCTCTCAGCATGTAGTAGTATTGACCCTTGTTCCCTAATTAGAAAAACATTTGACATTTTACAGAAGTGATTGATTCGTTGTATGGGGCCAAAAGATCAAGAAGTTAAATTGAGAATTACAGCATTATTCCTAAAGGAAAAGGAACAGCCCGTTATGTTTTCAGAGAAATCAATTCTTTCCTGTAGGCATCCTGAAAATTAATGCTGCTTTTAAGACACCCTCTGGCTATATTTGTAAAACAATATTACACGTCAGTTTTTGACATTTTAGACTTACAGAAAAAATTAAATGTATTCATACATGTATTTATTGAATATTATATTTGAAGTCCTGTTCTATTTATGATCTTTAGGATTAATGCATTGTTTATCAGAATGTATATTGTGGTACCTCATTAAATTGGTAAAAGCAGCAACTTGGTGTATCTAACCTGAGTTCCTCATTGTCAGAAACATAACTGACTCTAAGGAGACATCTTTCTCGTGGGCTTGCGTTTCTCTGTCCATAAGAAGAGTCTGGGTAAAAGGATCCAGAGCTCCTCCACTGTCTGGGAGTGAGCGCTGCACGTAGGGTGAGGTGGTTTCATCCTGGCCAGTAGCTCCCCAGACTCACCTCTCTACACTGATCTCAGACCGTCTTACAATTGAGGAAAGATGAGCAGCTGGTCTAGTTACTCGGTAGTAAGTCAGAAAAATGATTTTAGGAATTAAGTTTGAAGCCACCTGTTAAATCCTGTCAAAATGGAATTTACTTATCATTAGTGTTGCTGTAAATATTTGGACCAGAAGTTGGAATTTGAAGAATTTTATGGCCAGTGTATAAATTTTATTAAAATGCGTTGTTTGCTCAGTGTACTAGTATTTCATGACATCTAAGATGCCACCAGTGGTTAGAAGCCCATAATTTTATGTTCTGCTAAGAAAGAAGGGGCTTCAGCCAACAACACTCCATCAAGTCTAAGCTGTACCCCACTGTCGGAACCATTACAGTGTGAACCTCAGCCATTTTGAGCTTTCAGGCCTCTTTCTGCCCTAACAGGGACACAGCGCCTCTCTTCTTAAGATGCCTGCAAAACCAGTTTGCTGGTTGCTGCTTCGTAACACCAGCAGAAGAGCCTTTGCCTCCACTTGCACTAGTATTGGGTGAAAAACTAGCGTGCAGTTTCCAGAGAATTAATGCTGCTCTCACTGCTGATCTTGTGTGTGTTTCTGTGTATCCCTTTCTGCAGCACCTCAGGCAAGTAGGAGTGGCCGGAAAGTTTGTTGAGTTTTTTGGAAATGGAGTTTCACAGTTATCTGTAGTGGATCGAACGACAATAGCAAACATGTGTCCTGAATATGGTGCTATCCTCAGCTTTTTCCCTGTTGACAATGTGACATTAAAACATTTAGAACATACAGGTAAGAAGACAAGGTCATAGGACATGTGTGTCGTGTTACCATTGCGTCTGAAATAGTTTCTAATAAATCCTGTCTTGTTATTTAATAGTCAAGAGATTGTCTTGGCTTTGGAGCTGCGGCTTTCGCATAAACTGCATCAGGTGACTTTAGGAGTGTCCTGCCCGCAAACCCTAGTCCCCGGGGCCCATCGACAGCAGTTGAAAGGAATTCCTCAGACTGCTGATGTTCGCCTCACTTTCCCCCGCAGTGACGACACCTCCACTGTGCGACGGGTCAGAGGTCACAGCTGTGTTCGCCTCGCTTTCCCCCACAGTGATGACACCTCTGCTGTGCGTGGGGTCAGAGGTCGCAGCTTAATGGAGTCCGGCTGAGCAGGTGCAGAGGCTGAGGCCTGTGCGCCAGCTGAGGGGCAGGAGGTACACAGTTTCCTGAGAGCATCATAGGGTTACAGCTTCCAAATCTTTTCTGATTAACTGGGGGCAGATTATTATAATGTACTAAGTCCCGTGGCAAAATGGATGCCTGGTCATTTGGAACCTTAGAACGGTCCTCATGGAGTATAGAGCTTTCTCTGAACTAGCTGTTGGTTGGTAGGGCATTAAAGAGAGAAAAGGTTAGAGGTGCCTCAATTGCATATTAAAAGGAGCTAATGTATTAGAAACAAAATGGCTTAAAATGGCAGCAATCACTTACTGCCCCGTGGTTTCAGTGGGTCAGTGGTTCGGGCAGGACACAGCTGGGACAGCTGGCCTCTGCTTCGTGGTGTCTGGGGCTTCAGCTACAAGACTTGAAGGCCGGGCCACGGAGTCCGGGCACTCGCACATCCGGCAGTGGGTGCTGGCGGTCAGCGGGGGGCCCGCTGGGGTGCAGCCCAAGCGCCCAGGGTGTTTTCTCCTGTCGCCCGAGACACAGCGCCCCAGCCAGCCAGCAAGCCCGCTGCTCAAGGTCGGGGGACGGAGCATAGACTCTGCCTCTTGACAGGGCGATGTCACTGTCACGCTGTAACTTGGGGTATGTGTCACTGTGGCATCGTGGGAAACTAGAGCCTGCCACCTCCACTTACAACTGCCCAGTGTCACGTGGGAAACCGTTGTTAAGGTCTAAGCTCCTTTAATTTCCAGAGGTCTTGTTAGATCTCTCTTATCTTTCTACTCTGTGAAACTGTTTTTAACTTTCATTTGCTTAACTCGTTCTCACTGTATTAATTTGCTCAGGAAAGGTAAAAAATTTAATCTTCATGGTGGGGAGTAATTTATAATGCCCAATGTTGGTATTGGTTGTTTTTTTTTTGCAAGCAGTATTTTTGGTGAGTTTTATAGGATTGGCTCAGTATTTCTGATCTTGTCTGATTGGATAGCCTTTTAAAAAAATTTTTTTAATTTTGTTTGAGAGAAGGTGAGAGAGAGAGAGAAGGGGGAGGGCCCAGAGCAGGCTCCATTGTTGTACATCACTAGTTGTGACAGTTTCATTCCACACAGGTGGGTGTGTGGCTGTGCGGGGCAGGAGCCGAACCGGGGGCCTCCTGCCTGGGAGGTGAGAACTTTTCCCCACCATCCTGGTGGTTACCGGTTGCAACGCAGTTTAACATGGGTTTGCACAGGCCAGGGTCGGGATTTGATCTCCAGATCTCACAGTTACAAGGAGAGCACTCAACCTACTAAGCTATCTCAGCATCCCCTGTGATTGAATAACTTTTAAAGGTGGGGCTGCTAAGTATCTCATACAGTAAGAGTTTTTCATAGAGGGTAAAATTTTTACTCTTGTGAATACTGTGAAATACTAACTTATAAAGAAATCGATTCTGAGTACTTAGTGATTTGTAGTATTTGTTTCTTGCTCATCTTTTGAATTCAGCACCTTACCCAGAAGAATTCAAAATTCCTTACTGGACTTTTGTTGTTCATCTTCTTTTTAGGTTTTGACAAAGCCAAGCTCGAGACAATGGAAACATACCTTAAAGCTGTGAAATTGTTTCGAAATGACCAGAATAATTTGGGAGAACCTGAATACTCTCAGGTATGTACAGAGTAACCCACCTAGTAGTGGTCCCAGCTCTGAAATTTATGAACTACATAGCCCTGGACAATTTATTTAGCCTTTGTGCCTCAGTTTTCTCCTCTCTAAAATGTGAAGATAGGGGAAAGCCGGGACGGCTCAGCGGGTTGAGCGCTCGCTTTGAGGCCATGAGGACCGAGGATCGAATCCCGGCTCCGGCCCAGGCAGGACCCACGTGCTGAACTGGGGAGTTCCCACAGTTTGGTTCTCTAACTGTCTCTGTCTCTATCTCTCTCTCTATCTGTCAAAAAGTAAAATAGAAATAACTATGCACTG
>PVKE010023219.1:0-24840 GCA_004027555.1 Craseonycteris thonglongyai
TATTTTACTTTTTGACAGATAGAGAGAGAGACAGAGACAGAGACAGTTAGAGAACCGAACTGTGGGAACTCCCCAGTTCAGCACGTGGGTCCTGCCTGGGCCGGAGCCGGGATTCGATCCTCGGTCCTCATGGCCTCAAAGCGAGCGCTCAACCCGCTGAGCCGTCCCGGCTTTCCCCCTCATGACCTTTTAAACGACAGCAATCTACTAAAAAAAATTCACTCAAATGAGAAATATGCCAAAGAATAAAATAATACTATACATAATTTTTTTATGTATTATATTTGTAAATTGTACTTACCGTATGTTGAAATTAAAAAAAATATATTACAATATTATTTTTGCATTCTATGAAAATTGTTGTGGCTCCATATACATCAAATATTTAATCAAGACCCCCTCCCCCCGGGGTCAATGGTGTCCCGCTTTACCAATGTTAAAATCTGGTCACCTTACTGATGACATACAACTATGGAGCCTGCTCTGGGCCCTCCCCTGTCTCTCTGTCTCTCTCTGTCTCTGTCAAAAACAATAAAATAGGGGAAGCCGGATGGCTCAGTGGGTTAAGCGCTCACTTTGCAGCCCAGGAACCAAATCCTGGCCCCGCCCCCTGTGGACCCATATGCTGAACTGGGGAGTGCCCCCAGTTCAGTTCTCACTGGGGTGAGACCCCGGCCCAGTTCCTGCCCTGTGCAGCCCCGCACCCATCTGTGGAATGAAACTATGTGGAAAAAACAATGATGTGCAACTATGGGGACTGTTCTGGGCCCTCCTTCTTCTCTCTGTCTCTGTCTCTGTATCTCTCTCTCTCTCTCTCTGTCAAAAACAATAAAATAAATCTTAAAAAAAATAGAAAAACATTGTTTAGAATGAAGCAACAGTGATACTGTTATATTATCTGCACTAATAGAAATGCCTTCTTCTATTGATGTGATTGTTCCCCTTCCCTTTCTCATACTCATTACTCTTGTCTCCTAATCAGAACACTACCTGAGCTTCTGCTTGAATCAGTGTGTCCCAAATAGCTATTCTTTTTTTTTAAAGATTTATTTTTATTGTTTTTGACAGAGAGAGATACAGAGACAGAGAGAAGGCCCAGAACAGTCTCCATAGTTGCACATCATTGGTTTTTCCATATAGTTTCATTCCACAGGTGGGCGCGGGGCTGCACAGGGCAGGAACTGTGCTGGGGTCTCACCCCCGTGAGAACTGAACTGGGGGCACTCCCCAGTTCAGCACATGGGTCCACTCGGGCCGGGATCGGGATTCGATCCTCAGTCCCCAGGACTGCAAAGTGAGTGCTTAACCCACTGAGCCATCCCGGCTTCCCCTGGTACTATTCAATTTATTGTAGAGTGTACTACTCTATAATTGATCTTCCTAATTGTGATCCACAACATTCTCAACATTTTTCTACATCATTAAGGGAAACTTAAATTACTTTGATTAGGGTCTCTGCCTCCCCTCTCAATCAAAATCTCTTGGAATGGCTGAAGTAAGAAAAGGTATACTTTGCTAAGCTATCAGTACACTGGAAAGTGAGAAAATGTCGTTAGTACACTAGAAACTAAGAAATTCCTAATAAAGGAAAAGTAGACAGGGTCACATTTATAGAGAAATGAGTCTAGATGGAACTTCATCCAAAATAGGAGCGAGGGGAAGCCGGGATGGCTCCATGGGTTAAGTGCTCACTTTGCAGCGCCGGGGACCGAAGATTGAATCCGGGCCCCGGCCTGTGCAGACCCATGTGCTGAACTGAGGAGTTCCCCCAGTTCAGTTCTCTCTCTGTCTCTGCATCTCTCTCTCTCTCCCTCTCTCTCAAAAACAATATAAAAAATAAATAAATAAATAGGAGCGAGAGAGAACTTCTATAAAAGTGGAGGGTTGAAGGGGGTAAGAGTTGCCAGGAGAGGCTCCAGGGGCCAGCACTCAGTGATTTGTTAGAGCTGCTTGGCCAGTTTCTGATAGGGCTGAGCGACAGACAACAGTGACACTGGCTCTCAGGATGAAACACACACTGTAGGCTCTGATGACGGAGGCACAAGGAAGTGCCCCAGTAGCGATGAGCCCCTGACCTGTAAACTTTCAGTACACCTTTTCTAATAATATCAGAATATTACCTTCTCCCCGAGAGAGGAAGAACTTTAAAAGATTACAGAAGGAGGGGCTTCCTGGAGACGCTTGCAAACATAAGGACAGGAGATAAAAAGTCGAGTCTCAGAAAGGCCAGCAATGACAGAGATCAAGGCCGAGAACAAACAGTTCTCAGAAACCCTGGTGCAAGGTCTGTCCCTGCCCCCCTCCCCACCTTGAGTTACAAGAAACACGTGGAACCCTAGACAAAAAAAAAATCAAGCTCAAATGTAGATAAGCGGTGAGAAATCTAACTGGGGGGAACGTGTATGAGGTGCTGCTAGCCCCACGTGCTCCGCCAGCTAATAAAATCTCCTTCCTCTATCTTATTTATTTTTTTATTGTTTTTGACAGAGAGAGAGAGAGAGGGAGAGATACAGAGACAGAGACAGAGAGAAAGGGGAGGGCCCAGAACAGTCTCCATAGTTGCAGATCATTGGTTTTTCCACATAGTTTCATTCCACAGGTAGACACGGGGCTGCACAGGGCAGGATCCTCAGTCCTTGGGGCTGCAAAGTGAGCATTTAGCCCACTAAGCCATCCTGGCTTCCCCACCTTTCTCTATCTTAAGAGTTGTCTGAGTGTCTGATATCTTTTGTCAGGTGTCGCTTCCTGCAACATCCCCATAGTCATTGTTAGCAAGCTGCATTCACGAACAAATAAGGATCCTCAAAAACAAAGAGAGGTAGAATAGAGAATAACCAAACCTTTGAAAAACACACCATGAAAAATAACTAAAAGCAATAAAAAGAACTAACACCCGAGGAAACAGAGTTATTAAAGCAATCAGGAAAAGACTCAAAAATAAATGTACTGGGGAAGTCAGGATGGCTCAGCAGGTTTAGTGCTCTCTTTGCAGCCCTGAAGACCAAGGGTTGAATCTTGGCCCCAGCCTGTGAGGACCCATATGCTGAACTGGGGTATGCTTCCCATGCAGGAGGCCCCCAGCCTGTGTGAAATGAAACCATGTTGAAAACTGATGATATAAAACTATGGAGACTGCTCTGGACCTTCCCCATTCTCTTTGTCTCTGTCAAAAACAATAAAATAAATCTTTAAAAAAAAAAAAAGTATACTAATAACCTCAAAAATATTTAAAAGGCTGTTTGTGTTCATGGGAAAGAAAACTTCTTGGAAATTAGAAACAGTTCCCTTTCCCTCAGCATGACCACTTTCTTTTGCTGCGGACCCTGGTGCTGCTTGGGAGCTAATTGTTGTGTTGATGAAAGAAATTCCAAATCTAAAGAAAGGTTTAGGAGAAGCTGGGATGGCTCAGTGGGTTAAGCGCTTTGGAGCCCCTGGACCAAGGATCAGATCTCAGCCCCAGCCTGTGCGGACCCATATGCTGAACTGGGGAGTGCCCCCAATTCAGTTCTCACCGGGTGAGACCCGGCCCAGTTCCTGCCCTGTGCAGCCCCGCCCACCTGTGGAGTGAAACTATGTGGAAAAACCAATGATGTGCAACTATGGAGACTGTTCTGGGTCCTCCCCCTTCTCTCTGTCTCTGTATTTCTCTCTCTCTGTCAAAAATAATAAAAATAAATTTAAAAAAAAAAGGTTTACCGTAATTTAAAGAGTTTATTTGAGCAAAGTTTTAGGTGTCAGTCCTAGAAGCAAAATCTCAAGACTGAGAAAACCCTCTGAGGAATAGACATTTTGCAATTTATTTTATACATTAGAATCAAAAGAGAAGATGTAAGGAAAGTTACATGAAATCCACTGGTGATAGTCAAGGGTGTGTATGGGGGTGGGGGAATTAAAGCAGGGAAATCTCTAGGACTGGATAAAAAGTAAAATGGAGAGACACATACTTCTTTTACATTGGTAAGTGCAGGCGGGTTAACATTTCACATGCATGGTTTACAGAGATATGCATGTAAAAGAGAATAATGAAAAATGTTGGAATCGTCTTGCCCCGTTACCAGAAATGTTTATCTCTGGAATTTTGGAGATCATTCGGACATTTTAAGTATATTATTTTAGATGCACAAAAACAATGGGTAGTACTTTCTCAAAATAAAGATTAATCCATCATATAGGCCTTAGAACCTGACTTCTCATTATAACCTGCTCAGTTAGAAATTTTTTATGATTAAAGTATCCCTTGTGGTTACCGGTACTTTAATTACTGAACTTGTCAGGCTTTCCAAGGTGCATGTTCTCTGCTTGTAACATTTGTGTATAACTTTTTGTGTGTGTTTTCCATTCTCTTGGGTGTATATACCTAGGAGCAGAATTGCTGGACCATATGTTTAACTTTTTGAGGAATCACCAAAAACTGTTGCACCATTTTAATTCCCACCAGCAATGTGTGCAGGTTCCATTTTCTCCAAGTCACTGACTGGTTTTTTATGTCTTCTAGCCATCCTAGTGATTGTGAAGTACAGTAATATCTTATTGTGGCTGTGATTTGCATTTATCTCATGACTAATGATGCTGAGCATCTTTTCCTGTGCTTATTGGCCACTTGTGGATCTTCTTTGGAAAAAGTCCTTTGTCTATTTTAAATTTGGATTGTTTACTTTTTTGTTGTTGAAGTGTAAGAATTCATTGCATATTCTAGATAAAAATGCCTTATGAAATATGATTTGCAAATATTTTCTCCCATTCTGTAGATTCTTTTATTTCCTTGATAGTATCATTTACAGTACAAAAATTTTTTAAAAGATTTATTTTTCAGAGACAGAGAGAGATAGAGACAGAGAGAAACACAGAGAAGGGGGAGGGCCCAGAGCAGTCTCCACAGTTGTACGTCATCAGTTTTCGACATGGCTTAATTCCACACAGGTGGGCCCGGCCCATGCAGGGCAGGAGCTGGGCTGGGAGTCTCCCACATGGGAAGCACACCCCCTCGAGCCAGGGGCCAAACCAGGGGCGAGAACCAAACTGGGGGCCTCCTGCATGGTAAGCACATCCCAGTTCAGCATGTGGGGCCCCAAGGGCCGGGGCTAAAATTTGATCCTTGGTTCCCAGGGCTGCAAAGCGAGCACTTAACTCACTGAGCCATCTTGGCTTCCCCCAAAATTTTAAAATTTTGATGAAATCCAATTTCTCTCTTTTTTTGTCACTTATACTTTTGGTGTCATATCTAAAAAACCATTGACAAATGCAAAGTTATAAAGATTTACTCCTATGTATTCTCCTAACAGTTTCATTGTTTTAAAATTTTATTTTTTATTGTTTTGTTTTTAAATATTTTTATTTATTTATTTTTGACAGAGAGAGAGATACAGAGACAGAGACAGAGAGAGAACTGAACTGGGGAACTCCCCAGTTCAGAACATGGGTCCGCACGGGCCGGGGCCAGGACTCGATCCCCAGTCCCCGGCACTGCAAAGTGAGTGCCTAACCCACTGAGCCATCCCGGCTTCCCCTTTTTTATTGTTTTTTGACAGAGAGAGAGAGACAGAGAGAAGGGGGAGGGCCCAGAGCAGCCTCCATAGTTGACAGCATTAGTTTTCCATATAGTTTCACTCCACAGGTGGGCACAGGGCTGCGCAGGGCAGGAACTGGGCCGGGAGACTTCTGCATAGGCCCCGGCCAAAACTGAACTGGGGGCACACCCCAGTTCAGCATATGGGTCTGCATGGGCCAGGGCCGGGATTCGAGCAAGAGCTTAACCCACTGAGTCATCCCGGCTTCCCCAGTTTGATAGTTTTAGCTTTATTACCTGGGTGTATGATCTGAATGATTGGACAAATCCCTTCCAATGCAGTGACCATGTTTTTCCCAGTGCCATTCAACATTAGACTGAAGAGCCCGTCTTCCTGTCCCAATCCTTTTCATTCATGTACCAATTCATTTATCCAAGTTCATATCTTGACTCCTGAAATGTTAGGAGCTGGATAAGTATATATAATAGATTATTTGTCAAAGAAATGTATTTGTTGGGCAGCTACCATGAGCTTGCACAGTGCTGGAGCTAGGACGATGAGTGAAATATAGTAATTGTCCCTGATGAGCAAACATGCCAGGTGGGGATTCAGTCACAAGTGTTTATTCAGCATCTTGAAGTGCCAGCACCAAGCAAGTGATAAAGAAATATATCTGCTTACATTTGTGGGTGGGCTAAGTACAGAGGGCATGTACTTAATCCAGCCCAAGAGGAGGATTAGGTCGGTGAGAGGTGGAGGGAGGGTGAGGTCCGATAAAATTATGACTGAATGGGAGGATGGGTGGCCATCAACTGACTGAGGAGGGAAGAGGGTGGGCCGACCTTCAGAGACCTGTCCTGTGAACCCCCAGCCCACATTTCAGTGAGCGAGTTGAAATGTGCTGTTGAGGAGTGAACGAGTGGGGTGGAGGAAATAAACTCTGGGCTGTACCCAGCTTACGTGGTTGCCCAGAACATAGACAGATCTTAAAGGAGACTTGAGAGGCACAAATTTAGAGCGTTTTTCACATGGTATTCTGTAGAACACAATGTGGTTGGATTGGAGTATTACTGTCACTAGATAAATGGATCATGGAAGACAGTGGGTCCAACAGGAGCTCCAAGGAACAGTATAGCCCAATGGGCTCTTGGAGACAGAACTAAGCATCAGAACCAGGAAGCTGTGCTCCTGTGCCCAGTGCCACCAGAGCCCAGGCCACATGGTTTGGATTTGGCCTTTTGGCAGCAGTTGTAGTGGCCAGATGATATCAATGGGGGTTGAGGAGGTAGAGGCGGTTCACATAAACCACTCCTTAAATTTCCAGGAGGGTTAATAGAACAGCCAGAACTTCCCTCTCCAGCCTGACCTACCTTGAGCCTAACCCAGCAGCCTCCCCCACTAGACAGCCATTTCCTCCTTGATGTACCAGACACAACTCCCACCCGGCGGCCAGCCACCTGAGCAGGCCTGTGCTTCTCCCACCGGAGCATTAACTCCAGCTGCACTTCAGCCTTGGCTCTTATCCTCTTTCAAGTCTGAGTGAAACTTGCTTAACTCGGATCAGTGACTGTCAGGTCCCCATCACCTTCATCTGGAAGCAGCTGGCACCCCAGGCACCCACTTTACTCCTGACTCCTCAGGCACAAGCTGTGTGCCATCTGCTTTCCCCAATTCTGCCTTCCAGGCCCCCGACCACTGGAACCCTGTCCCCACTTTGACCTTACTGTTCTTGGTTCTTCATGACTTCTAGGCTCTGCGCTACAAGCTCCCACAGCAATGAATAGCCCTGCCTGTTATGTCCCCAACACAGCTAAGTGTACGCATAGTAGGTGGCTGTTTCATGGTTAATGGGTGTGGGTGAAGTTGAGATTTTTGTTTAGGGTGGTTTTCAGGTGAATGAAAAAGCATGAGGAATGTGGACAGGAGGGTTGTGCATGAGGGACGTGAAGCCATGGAAATGGTCTAGGTGGAGGTGATACCCCATCTTCATGGGTTGGGGGGGTCAGAGGAAGCTGCAAAAGGGGTGTTGTGGAGAAACAGCCAATAATATGAACTCAGGCCATCATCTTGCAACGTGTGTTCCCATCTCTTTTCTTGACTTACTGAGTCTCGTAACAAAAGCCAGTAATTTGTCAATGCTGAATTTGTAGAAATGGCTATCATTCTCCATTTCCATCAAACTTGACCCAAAGCAACTGTCTGCCCAGGGAAGGTGGACATTAACATTCAGGCCAGCTAGAGCACTCCTGGCAAGATGCTAATGTGGGGCTGCTTAAGTACAGTTGTTTCTAGCTGCACACATGACCTTTTGAGCTTCCAGAAGCCAAAGACAATACATGTGTTCCGGATTGCCAGTTATTTTGTATTAAGGCCAACTCTGACCTGCTGAGTAGCAAAGTTCTCACATCTTAAACCTATCTTTGGGGCGTTGGTCAAGGGCCCCTGGGTCTACTTCCTCAAACCTCTGGGGACCCAGTCCCCCATCAGAGCCACTTGTCTACATCTGCCTCAGTCTGCTGCTGCTGTAAGTGAATCCACTGACCCCTGAATGAGGAACAGGGCACCCAGTGGTCATCTGTAGTTCCCAAGTGCTGGGGGGCCCTATGTAGGTGACCACTTTGGAGCCAGAGACCAGACACTGCAAGCCTCAGGGGCAAGAACAGGTTTCTTCAAGTCCATGGTTGGTTACAAATCTACTTGAATTTTTGTCACAGGCCCCAAAATGTCACTTTTGAGTTTAAATCAAAGTACAAAGCCCAACTTTTACAGTTTGAAAACTTAAAAAAACAACATACAACACACTAAAAACAATGGCTTGGTTTAAATCACTGTTGAAGCAGCAACTGTTTAAATCATTGCTCTCTCCAGTGAATCATCAGTATGATGAAAGTCGTGATGCTCAGGATTGATTGTGATCATGTAATTGTTGTGTAGTTTGAATATTTAAGTGCTATCAAAAGGTTACTGTGTCTTTGAGCACTTGATTTTATTGAAGATATGAACGATGCCTTTGACCATCTTTGGCTGTAGACCAGAAGCTGGCAGGATGGTCCTGTCATGTCCCCTCCACCCAGAGAGCCGCTCCTGTCAGACAAGGTGGTGACACGAGCTGTCACTGAGTGACACACTTGCTGGCTTGGGGACTAGAAAGGAGCCAGAGGCGAGGCACTGCCCCACTGAGCACCTGTGCTCCTAGATGATCTTTTTCAAAAGCAGAATTGTACAGCCCAGATTTGGAATCCCTGGGATAACATGAAGGAGAATGACCCTTGTTTTGTCAAGTATGGTGGCAAAATTTTGTTTTAAAATTAAGAATCAGAGAACCATCATCTAATTTTTTTTTAGGACTCTTTAAGGTTTTTTGCGGACTCCTCTGGAGCCAGAGGCTGAGATGTTGTCCTGGTGTCACCTGGAGAGAGGAGACTCACGCCACACTGCCTAACAACTCAAGGACAGCGAGGGCAGAGGCCAAGGGCACAGACTCCGGAGCGTCACTACTAAATCCTGAAATAGCGAAAGAGAACGTCCTTGAGGGCCTCAATGCAGGGCCTTGACTGACAGAAAGAGGGAGGCCCAGTGGCCGGGCCCTGAGCTAGCCCGGTCCCTTGAAGCTCATGGGCCCTTTGACGCTGCTCCATTCCTGGGCAAGCCTGGACTGAGTGCCCTTGTTTCAGATTCTCTTACAGATGACTCTGAGGCTGCAGAAAAACACCCCCAGAAGTGCGAAAGTGACCGGGCACAGGCTTAAAGGTAGCGTCCATGTGCATGGAAAGGGCCATGTGACCATCCTGTGGGCTTGCGTGGGGGCAGTGGCTGACTCCACGTTGTCAGGGTTGGTGCAGTTTGCCCCTCTCAGTTAACAGTGTCATGGCCATGGCATAGAGGAAATAGCCTAGCACAAGGAGCAGGGCACAGGGCAGGGGTCCGATGCAAAACAGAGAGGCCACAAAGAAGACCAACAGCAGTGACAGCAGCATCCGGTAGCTGCCCAGGAAACGTAGGCTGAGCCTGGGGCCCCGGGCATGGCCAGCCAAACGCCCCCGCCCCACAGGGCTCAGTAGGTGCCTATTGGCCAGTCCAGGCTCCATGAGGTGGTAGCGACAGAAGCTCCCAAGAAAGTCGGTCCGGGAACATAAGGCTGCCATCTGGTCTGCAAACTAGAGCAGACAGGGGTATGAGGGAGTAGGCAGTGGGCAGGGGCCATACCCTCCACCTAACCTCTCCTTGAGGCTGTAGGAAGGAAAGGGCACTGAGGCGAGGGTGTGGCCCTCCTGCCCACACTCACCCTGTGGTTGATGGTGGAGGAGAGCCGGAAAAGCAGGCGAACCAGGCCTGCGATCTCATAGCTCCGGATTGGCTGTAGCTCCGAGTCCCCCTGGTATTCAATGTCAAACCTTCGCAGCCCATTGATGATCTAGGAGCAGTAGAAGAGGCAAGCCCCAGGTGGAATCCAGGCCACGAGAGCAGCCCAGGAAATACACCTTTGCAAACGACTTGGTAGAGCACTCTCTTGCTTACAGGGAATGGGGACAGGCCAGTGGGGCCACCAGCTATGCAGCTTGAAAAGCCCCAGAGAGCTAGACTCTTCTGGAACATGGTCCTTACCTGGTACCGGCCCAAGGGTGTGAGGATGAGTCCGTCCTCACCCACAATGCAGTCCGGGAGCTGTTTCTTCCCATTTTCATCCTGAGTTGTCCCCAAGGCAAGCGTGAACTGGGCGAGCTGTGCCTCATTGAGCTGTCAGAGAGAAACCACCTGCTTTTAGTTTCAGGTTAAGGATGGAGAATGGTTTTTATTCCACTGGGTCGCTAACAGTGACAAAAATCGAACCCAGGTATGACTGCAAGACAGGCCTGCCTCTCCCACAAGATGAGCCCAGGAGTCCCATGGGGCAGGACCCACACTGGGTCCTGGTTTGTGGCTGGTCCTGGGCTAGGCAGGGAGGTGAGGGCCATGGGACTAAAACCTGGGGAGGGACAGCCCCACAGCTCATACTCGGAACATCTGGCACAGGTACTCCAGGGCTTTCTCCAGGTACTCATCCGTCTTGCGGATGCTGTCCTGTCCCATCTCGTCCAGGTCATTGGTTGGGTAAGAGCTGTTTGTGTCCGAGGAGTAGAAGCCCAGCCATGACAGAAAAGGGCGGCTGGCTGTGCTCTCCCCACACTGGTCAGAGATGGACTTGGCGGTTTGCTTGGCCTGCGTGATGAGTTGAGCCAGGCGCAATACCTGCGGGGCAGATGGGAGGTCAGCTGCTCTGGTGAGGCCACCTCATGGCACTCAGCCACCAACAGAACAGTGGGCAGACCTGGGGGAACCCACCAAAGGCCAGGCAGAGCAGCTTCCACGTAATGAGGATTTTTAAAGACTAAGATGCATATTTTAAATGTGGAAAATTTCCAACAAACACTGCATTTATTATCAGAAAAAAATTAGACTTTACTGAATAAAATAGGAAGGGGGAGTAGTAGCATCTATAATACCCAATCTTCCTTTCTTTCCCCAAATCTGTGCACCTTCCCTGGCTCACTGTCCCAGCTCAGGAGAGCCCTGTGGCCAGTGGAGCCATGACTCACTCACCAGTGTCCGGACTTCGGGCCCAAACATTGGGGTGTACTTGCAGTCCTGGCCCTCCAGACTGTAGACGTGGCTCTTGACCTTGAAGGAGGTGTCTGTGACCGCTGGTGGCCATGATGACAGGAAGCTGCCAGTGAACGTGGGAGCTGTGAAGAGTCGGTGCTGGCGGTGGGGAATGACAAGTTCAGGTTCAAGGAAGAGCTGTTCACCTGAAAGGCAGGACACACGTCTGGCTTTTGCTTTTAAGGATATAAAATACCCAGTTTCTGCTGGCAGGCTTCCTAAGCGCCTCCTGAGGCTTTTGAGGGGCACTGATGGTACAGTGCAGGAGCCCAAGTCCTAATGCTCTTGGAGCCCCTGCCAGTCTCAACAGGAAAGCAGACACTCACCATGAGGAAACAAGAGAAGTTAATGCCCAACAAAGCTGGCTAAGACAAAAGCAGGCCAGAGATCAAGATCACCACTGAGGCCACCAACAGGAGTCACCAGGGAGATGCAGCTCTGCTTTCCCTCCTGCCAGGCACACCACAGCCCCCAACCCAGAGTGGTGTACTCAGGCTCAGACTGTCACCCTCCCACCGGGTCCCAGGAGTCCCAACACCACCCCTTGCCAGGTGTCCCACAAGCCTGTGAGGTGCATGCAAGGTTCGTGGGTTCCTCTCTAAGTGCTGCTTCCTACTAGATAGGGCTTACCCTTCTGGATCATCTCAGCCAGGTTGGGCTGGGCAAAGACTTTGGCCACTCGGAATACCATGAGTGCGTTCTTGGGGCTGACCAGGTCAGTGCGCAGTGCACGGCTCAGGAAGCCCACAAAGAGCTTGGTGTACATCAGCAGGTTCTCCTGAACAAAGGGTGCCCTGGGGACCAGGCAGCAGGTCATGGGCCAGACCTCCCACTGTGGGCAAGGCCACACAGGTCCTCACTCCCACTGTATTCCCACCTTCCCCAGCCACGACCTCATGAATGTGTCAAGAATGGTGGCAGGAGAGGAGGCAGGACAGAGGCAAGAGAGAACTAGCCTTCTTGAGGACAATGGACCCTCCCCAGGATGAGGCCCTTTCCAAGAAGACCAAGCCAGGTTGGCCACAGCACCAGAGTGGTACATAGGAGGTACAGATGGGAGCCTAGAGGTTGGCTAGGAGATGTCAGGGAGGCACAGTGGCTGCTGTGAGAGCTGGTAAGGAAGGACTGAGGCCGTGTGGGGGTGAGCGTAAACATACAGCTACAGCTGAGTGATAGCACGGGGACAGAAGGGAAGAGGGTGATGTGCTATTTTCTTGGAAAACCAATCCCAGGATCCAGGCAAGACAAAGCAGGGTCAAGGAGGGGCAGCCTGTGTGCCAACTCTGCAGAAGAGGCCTAAGAGGCCCCCAAAGCAGGTCCCTTGGGGGAGGACAAGATGCTGGGGCTTACCATCTCTCTGACACGCAGCGAGCCTGGCCATCACTGCTCTGAGCCTGCTTCTCAGGTGCATACCTCCAGGGCTGCAGGTAGCTTAGCCACATCTCTAGGACCTGGTGACACATGTGTGCATATAGGTGGGCTGTGGGCCAGACCTTTGGGTTGCCTGGAGCCTGGCAAGGGATGCAGTTTGAGGGAGCAGGTGCACATCTCTAGCTGTGGACTTTGCTCTGCTAGGGAGGACAAGGGTGTCTCCAGGTGCCGGATTCTTCCTGCACTCCTAAGAAGGCATAGGAGGGATTTAGTGCACCCCTAAGATGTTAAACTCTTATCCCTTCAGAAGTGGGACCAGGTGCAGCTCAGTGAGGCGTGACAAGACCAATACTCACAGCTCTGAATGATGCATCTAGAGGCCAGTGGCCGAAGCAGTGCTGCAGGAAGAGGTAGAGCTTCTGCTGGACAAACCTTGGGATGGCAGCCCTGCAGGAGAGGGAGTAGGTCACCTCATAGGTCAGACCAGTAGTTCCATTTTCTGTTCAACCCTGGAGGTGAGCGCCAATTTTCAGAGGAAGAAACCAAGGTTCAGAGAGGTTAGGGAACGTCCCAAGGATACGCAGCATGCATGTGGTCAATTCAGTGTAGCTCCTGTATGCTTCATCAGCTTGGTTCACCTCACCATCCCAGACCTTTCTCTGCCTAAGAGGGAAGGGGAGGAGGCAGCATAGAGCTGTCTCCTGTGACAACTGAGCCACTCTGTTGGCAAAGGCATTTTTAGCTCACTGGCTTTCTTGCCTGCCCCACTGGGGAAAAAGGGACAGAGGGAGCAGCGAAACAGGGTCTCTCCCTAGCCAGCCTGGCACTTTCCACTAAAGAGGGCAGGCCTGGAGGGAAAGGTCATGGCAGCTGGAGGAGCAGCTGGGCAGCCCCCATCATCTCTGGAGCCAGAGTGGAAGTGAGAAGGGGACAAGGTGATTTCCCACTTGCCCACAATGCAAAGGCCTCACATGTCTCCGCTCACCAGACCACAGGCCACGGAGAAAGGTCACTGTAGGCAACATGTGTGCAGAGGACAAGGAGAAGACAGGCAGGCTGGGCACAGCAGTCCTGTACACAGCCCTATACCCACCGTTTGAATTCCTCCAGGGGGCTGGTGGCGTGAGAATGGGTGGAGGGAGAGACTTGCTCTGGCTTCAGACTGTTGGAAAAGGCGTGCAGATGCTTGAGTAGCAGGCGCACCACCAGCACATGCTCCTCGGTGGGCGTGAATGACTCCTAGGGATGAGAGGACAGCAGCATCAGATCCAGGTCTTTCTGAGCAAGAACCCCCAGGTCTGACCAAATCTTGCCTGGGGTCATCTCTGCTCCTCCCCACAGGATGCATGGGCCAGGTTGGGAGTGGGACTAGACGAGCCTGGCACTGCTGGGTCTGAGACTGGCTAAGAGTGGTGAAGCCTGAGTAGTGCACCCTGAGACAGTTGCCAAAACAAGATAAGTCTGCCAAGTGCTTCCCTGCATGCTTCAAACACTCCTTTTTCTGCACCTTCTGTAGATGAGTCATTGCTGCCCATCCAGATCACCAGCGGCCTTCACTTCATAGCCAGCAGAGGACGAGGAGCAGAGGGAGGATAATGCCACCATCTCACCCCAGACTTGGACTCAAGGTCTCTGCCTGCTGCCAGTGTGTGCAGACAACTCTCCGGACCCCACAGCTTCCCCTCTCCAGGTGAACTACTCCCCCAGTTCCTGCTCCTGCTGAAACCCCACCCCACCACCTGCTACCCCTTCTGGACACAGCTCTTCCTCCACTGCTAATGGACTTGTGGTCAGCACAACCCCCAAGACAAGAATGCCCTCAATCTTGTGAGCCCAACTTTTGACTCAGAGTCCTTGTAGGATCTTTGAGAGCTAGACCTAAGAAGAAAGCCTATTTGTCAGCTGTTCAGGGATGGAATGCAGGGTGGAGTCCCTGGAGTGGCACAGGACACATGGGAAGGCAGGACCCACTGCCTGCCACTCTGGCTGCCCAGATTGACATGTTCCTCTCCCTATACTCACTCCCAGCCCTCAGGGCCTCAACAAACTTATTGGAAGAGCCCTGGGCAGCCTCACCCCAATCCAGAGCAGTACTGAGGCTGGTGTAGGCCATGCCTCCTTCCTCTCACAACACAGACCTCTCAAGGGCTGTGGAAGCCAGCCCACAGCACCATCCTTGCAGCATTCCCTGGCATGACAACGCCTCCACAGGCCCTGGCCACACACCCCACAGGTCACTATGTCTAGGGATGGCACTATGGGCAAAAGGTAATTTTCTTCTGCTTATCTGTATTTTCAGGTGTTTATGCAATGAATCTGCATTGTTTTGAAGAAAAAAGCATGAGCTATTTTAATAAAAGACTAGAAGGGCATCAATGCCAGGCTGTAAGTCCTTGCTGAGAGCCCTTCCCTTTCTTATTCCTGGCTCCTCACCCTTACTTGGCCACCCTTCCTTTGGAGAGAGCATCAACAGGGGAAATGGGACCCCCTCGCCCCAGCTTGCCTCCATTTTTTCTTGTGTTTCTGGAGAGCCAGGCTCCATGCCACAGGCCCCAGCAATCACACTGTAGCCCCCTGGGCTATCTTCCCTCTAAGTTTGTGAAGCCACACTTTCCTTACAACTCCTCACTGTTCTGAGCCAAAGGCCAGACTCTGGTCACAGTTGCAGGTGGCCTCCTCCCCCTTTTTAAGGACACTTTCTCAAAGCCCTTTCCAGGGCTCTCAGCTTTCCTGCTGTGGAGTGAGTGCAGCCAGATGTTTCTCCAGGGACTCTGCTCTCAGCCAAGTGAGAACCTTCCCAACAGAGGCTGGAGTGGCAACTACTTTTGTGTTTGGCTGACCCATGCTGGACCTTCTAGAACATTCTCTTTCCTCCTCACTGCAACTGCTGCTTCAGAGCAGAAACCCTGCTGTGTGCTGCACTCATCATCTTATCATAGCAAAACAAGATTTCTCACCGTGTGTTCCTATTCAAGTTCAAAGTTGTTTGTTCCTAGCAAGGGTAAAATGGATAGGCCCCTGGCTGTGAGCATGGCTCTAGGAACACCTTTCTGCAGTTTCTGCCCAGACTTCCTGCCTCATCTTATAAGTCAGTGAACTATGAAACTCCATCAGATCTGAAACACACTATAGGTCTGAACCCCAGCTTGCTGACCTCAAATCTGTCACACTGTTCATTTCTGCCTAGGCAGACCAATCTCAAGGTCCCAGCCCGCTCTGGTCCAACTCTGGAGGAATCTACAAGTCCACAGAGGCTGGGCACATAGAAGGCCAAGCTCCAGGTCGCCCAAGGACCAACAGCCTCTCCAGGCTGGGGGGATGAGCCCCAACATTTTCCTGCCCATTTGCCTTTGCCTCACACATAGGCTCAAGTGGGCAGAACTGCACTATCCATAAGCCCCAGGACCTCTGCATCCTCGATTACTTACTGAGTACCAGGCTTGCATTGCTGGGTAAGTCAGGCCACTGCAAAGGCAGCAATAATTTGCTCCCTTGAACCAGGACCAAACAGAGCCTCACAACACCCGAGAAATTGTGACACCTCAGAAATGGCTTGAGGCCATTTCAGATCAAGGCCAGGCAGATCTGGTGACCTCATAGCCAGCCTGGATGGTGTGCCTCACTCCACGCCACATAGCCATACACCCCAAACCCCAGGGCTATGCTTTGTGTGGATTGGGTCTCTGTATCACCCCCAGCTGGCCCCAGCCATGCCCTCGCTTTACCACTACACTGATATGAACTCTGTGGCTAATACCACGGGGCAGGGGTGAAATGGAACAGGTCAAGAGCAGCCAGTACTTGGTAGGCGTGGAGGGCTTGGAGGCTGGGTTGGGCAGGGCTGTGGAGGGCGTTGGAGACACTGAGTCGGTAGTGCAGAACCTCCAGCTGAGACAACAAAACATAAGAAGCCAGACAGGGTGGAAGGAGGGGAGGGAAAAGGGAGAGTGGGGAGAGAAAGAAAAAAGTGAGAGCCCAGAAATAGAGAGAAAGAAAACAAAAACAAAACATGTCAGTGACAATTCAAATAATCAGGGTCCAGCAACCTCAGGCCGGTGAGACACCACCCCCTCAGGAGCCCAGACCAAGCCTTTGCTGGTGGCACCTGCCAGGCACTAGAGGGCCAGACAGACACTTTCAGTCATTTGGGAGGCCCCCTCCATGTCGCTGGAGCCTGAAGGCCTCTGTAGCTCCGAGGTCAGCCGGTCTCACTTTCCCTCTAGGAGGTCCTGCTCTTCCTTACCTTATGGCACTGTGTGCAGTGTGTGTATGCTGTAGCCCACCAGGAACCCAGAAGCTTCGCTGGGACACTGCCAGCCACCAAGGCCCTGAAGGCCCAAGGGTCAGGGAAGAAACTTTTGAGGAGCCATTTCTAGATAGAGGCCTCTCTACGACTACCGTATTTTCCGGCGTATAAGACGACCGGGCATATAAGACGACCCCCTAATTTTACAGTTAAAACATAGGTTTAGGCCTATATTCGCTGTATAAGACTACAGCCTCGGTATTGGGGGGTAGTCTTATACAGTGAATATAGGCCTAAACCTATGTTTTAACTGTAAAATTAGGGGGTCGTCTTATACGCCGGAAAATACGGTAAGCCCCCAGAAGGAAAATATATAATTTATTGTAATTCCCTGGGTTGTACCAAGGAGAAATAGCACAATTCCTAAGATCCAACCCATGTCCTGTCCTGATCGACGATGGTTCCCAAAGACTGCACAGAGGTGAGCACAGGCTCAGCCCACTAGGCTCCGTTGGACGCCCTCCACATTCTGGAAAGGATTAAAGGAGGCACAAACACTCCTCCGTTCTAATTCTGGGAAGACCAGCCTTTATCTCACCAGGACCGCCTACCCTCTAATACAAAGGCTTTCACCAGTCCCAATGACAGGAGCCCCTAAGAATCTGGCCATGGCCACACACTCTTAGAGGCAGCTAGAACCCTGAGGCTGAGACAGCCTGGGACATTGGGGATGACAGCTGAGCTGGCATGCTGTCTGGCCTCACACCAGGACCCTCTGCACTACCTCCCTGCTGTGTCAAGGCCTGCAGAAGCAGCCCTCTATCAGCCAAGTGCAGCACAGAGCCAGTCCCATAACACATCCTGCCTTGCAAGGGCCATGCCTCCCACCCAAGCAGCATGCTTCACACAGGAGAGGTCAGAATGCACATGCCAGAGGAGATAGGCATAACCAGAAACATGTGGATCAAGGGTGGGAAAGAACACAGCAAGGAGGTGTTGGTCATTCACAGCATTCCTCTGGACCAGACCCTGGGCTTGGCTACAGCTCTGAGTGAGGAATCAGAGTACACACAGTTTTCCGTTAGGTCTCTGTCCTGGCCTGCAGGAACACAGGACAGACCCCACAGTAGCATGCAGGACTATGGCCTTCCTCACTGCCCCTCTAGAACCTCCACTCAGCAAGCCAGGTAGAGTGGAGGCCAGGCCTCTAAAGAATATACTCTGGACCCAGACCAGCCATGAATGCACTGGGAGACTTCCAGGAGGTACACTTCCTGCATCCTTAAAATC
The DNA here is from genome assembly GCA_004027555.1 of Craseonycteris thonglongyai. NCBI lineage: Eukaryota > Metazoa > Chordata > Mammalia > Chiroptera > Craseonycteridae > Craseonycteris > Craseonycteris thonglongyai. The sequence goes on from PVKE010023219.1 coordinate 18,055, forward strand.
AGGAAAATGTGACCCCAAGGCTATGCTGGGACGTTTTAAGAATTTCTATATGGTGTGGTACAGTGTGAGTCTGGATAAACAGTAAGGGGTCTCAGGTGAAGCAGACCTCCATAGCTATCTTTCTAGGCTTCCCACATATCCTTATTTTCTCAGGTTTTGTTTTACTGCCTCAATAGGAGGCAAAAGGCAAAAACTCTCTGAATACCTGGTGGGGACTTCATGATTATTCCCCCACTGCCAGCCATTCTGAGCAGCTCTTCCCTACCTTGTGGTCTGGCCTAAGAGTAAGCAAACAGTGGGAAGAGGGGAAGGGCCCCTGTCCTAACAGGGATAGCCACCGCCTCTTTCCCATGTGGACTCAGAATCCTCACAGGTGATAGACAGCTCTGAAGGGCCTTTCTGGCTTGAAGATCTGCTAAAAATTAAAGTGGGCCTGCTTCCCCTGGCTCAGAAGACAGAATGAACAAAGAAGGCAATGCAGCAAAGAGGCCTCGGCCTCTGCAAGACCAAGCCACGTGCATAGGACTCCACCCACCACAAAGCTTGCCAATGCTCTGAAGGTGGTGGAGAGCAGCATGGGCATCAGGGTGGGTGGAGTCTGCCAGGTACCCCCTCAGCAGGACAGCAGGAGGCACTGTGAGGTAGAGGAGACAGATCCAGACATGACTTCTAGATGTATCAGTAGCTCCTCTACCCCCAGAGCAGGAGCACCACCACTGCATCTGTTCCTGCTGCCAGGGGGCGGGGCTTTGAAAGCAGCTCGGGAGGACAGGCAACCAACCCTCAGGGTACAAGCCTGCCATAGAACAAACCCACCTGCTGTTCAGCATCTGAGTAAAGGGTGATGGTAGCTTTCTGTTTCTCACCATCCAGCCCTTAAAAACTGATATCAAGGACAAGAAGTAACAGTTTGACCAGGCACATCAGGGCCAGAGCAGGAGATGAAAAACTGTTGCAACATACCTTGGCATGAGGGGACTGCATTTTTTGGTACATCTCCAAGGAATAATGATGAAGCCACATTTCAACAAAAACCTGCAAAAGAGCATCAGCTGGTCAAATGATTTAACAAGGGTGTCAAGACTGCTCAATGGGGAAAAGAAAGGACAGTCTTTTCAACAAATGATGTTGGGAAAACAGGATATCCACATATAAATGAATGAAGATGGACCCTTACTTAATACCATAAACAAAAAATCACTCAAAATTGATCAAAGACCTAAATGTAAGAGCTAAAACTATAAAACTCTTAGAAGTGGAAAGCTGGAATAGCTTAGTGGGTTAAGCGTTTGCTTTGAAGCCCTGGCGACTGAGGATCAAATCCCGGCCCTTGCCTGTGCAGACCCATATGCTGAACTGGGGTGCACTTCCCATGCGGGAGGCTCCCAGTTTGGTTCTTGCCACTCCACCCCCCAACCCCATTCAGCACCTGGCTCAAGGGGGTGTGCCTCCCATGTGGGAGGTCCCCGCTCACCTGTGTGGAACAAAACCATTTCGAGGGAAGCCGGGATGGCTCAGTGGGTTAAGCGCTCACCTTGCAGCGCCAGGGACAGAGGATCGAATCCCGGCCCTGGCCCATGCGGACCCAAATGCTGAACTGGGGAGTGCCCCCAGTTCAGTTCTCTCTCTCTCTGTCAAAAACAATTAAAAAAAAAACAAAGAAACAAACAAACCATTTCGCAAACTGATGATGAACAACTATGGAGACTACTCTGGGCCCTCCCCCTCCTCTCTGTCTCTGTCTGTCTGTCTCTCTTTTTCAAAAACAATATAATAAATCTTAAAAAAAAAACACAAAAAAACTCTTAGAAGAAAATACAGGGAGAAACCTTCATGACACTCAATTTGGCAATCATTTTTTAGATATGACTCCAAAAACACAGGCAACAAAGGAAAAACATAGACAAAACAGATTTCATGAAAATGAAAAACTTTTGTGCACCAAAAGACACTACTGACAGAAGAAAAAGACAGCCCACAGAATGGGGGGAAATACTTGCAAATCATGTATCTGATAAGGGATTAATACCCAGAATATATACAGCATACCTAAAACTCAACAACAAAAAACAACCTAATTAAAAAATGGGCAAAGGACTTAGATATTTCTCCAAAGAATAGACAAATAGCCAATAAGGTCATGAAAAGATGCTGAACACCACTAACCATTAGAGCAGGGGTCTCCAAACTATGGCCCGTGGGCCGGATGCGGCCCACGAGGCCCTCTCATCTGGCCCATGGAGACCTCTTTATCTGAATAAAATAATATTAAATAAATAATTAAAAACAACATGTATGTTTTGATTCTTTTTTATTTGGACCTCGAGTGTATAGTCGGCCCCCAAACTGCTGTTTGATAGTTAATGTGGCCTGTGGGCCGAAAAGTTTGGAGACCCCTGCATTAGAGCAACATAAATCAAAATCACAGCAGAAGCCGGGATGGCTCAGTGGGTTAAGCACTCACTTTGCAGCGCCGGGGACCCAGGATCGAATCCCAGCCCGCGCGGACCCATGTGCTAAACTGGGGAGTTCCCCCAGTTCAGTTTTCTCTCTGTCTCTGTATCTCTCTCTCTCTGTCAAAAACAATTTAAAAAAACCAAAACTTAAAAAAAAAAAAAATCACAATGAGCTATCCACTCATATCCATTAGAATGACTATAATTAAAAAACAGAAAATAACGAGTGCTGGTAAGGATGTGCAGAGATTGGAATGCTCGTGCATTGCTGGTAGGAATATAAAACAGTGTAGCCACTGTTGAAAACTGTTTAAAAATTAAAAAATTATCATATAGTCCAGCAAGTCCACTTCAAGGTATATACCTAAAGGAATTGAAAGCAGGGTCTTGAAAAGCTATTTACACAGCTGTGTTCATAGAAGCATTATTCACAATACCACAAGAGGTAGAAGCAACCCAGGTGTCCATAGACAGACTAACGGACAAACAAAATGTACTGTTTACACACAGTGGAATATTATTAAGCCTTAAAAAGGAAGGAAATTCTGACATGCTACAATCTGGACAAACCTTGAAGATTCACTATGCTAAGTGAAGTCAATCATAAAAAAATAAATAAACTGGGGCATTCCAGTTTCGGATGTACCCACTTGACAGAGAGCTTTCCTTCTTTCAGTGGGTATTCCAGTTTTGGGTGCCCCCTCTCATTAGAGAGCTACCTTTTTCCTTTCTTAATAAATTTTGCTGCTTCATCTTAGAGTAGTCATATTCATAGAAATAAAGCAGCAATGTAGTTGCCTAGGGCCATGGGGAAAGGAACATGAGGAATTACTGTTTAATGGGCACAGTTCCAATTTTACAAGATAAAAAAGCTCTGGAGATTCATTATAACAATGTAAATATACGTAACACCACTAAACTATATACTTTAAAATGGTGAAGATGGTTCATTTTATGTGTATTTTATCATAATTCAGAAAAAAAAAAGAGCACTAGTGTTTTAGTCCAGGAAACAACTCTTCAGTTCTGTCCTATATGCCCATGCCTTGGTCACCTGCCTTCTAGGCTAGCAAAGCCCAGAGACCACACTAGCTGGAAACCATCTGAAGCATTAGCCCCTCTGTGAACAGGGAGGATTCCAGCTGTCTGACCTCCCAGTGCTGCTGTGACAATAACAAGCCTCTAAAAACAGATATCCACAAGCCAAGAGCTATGTACAAGGCGGCAGGGACAGAATCCCATCTTATGTACATTTCAGGCTATCAACAAGCAATGCTTGTGGTTACCAACTCAGCCTCAGAATCTGGCACCAGAACCAGCCAAATCTCACTCTCCAAGGTGTGCTCATAAGACAGTCAGGCCTGGGAGGTAGTCAGTGCTGCACTGTAGAAGTGAGTGAGTCCAAGCCTGCAGGAGATGGAGCTGCACAAGGACAGACAAGGGACCCTGCCATCTCCCATCTAGATCCCCTGACACAGAAGAGCTGGGAGCTATCTGCTGACCAAGGTGAAGACTTTGAGAGCCCTCTCCATTCCTCATCGTAAACATGCTACTGAGGCAGGGTTTAATATTCACACTAGTGATCACATGAAACATCTCTAACCACATGGGAATGGGTCAGAGAGGTGGAGTGGGGTGGGGTAGGGTGGTGGGAGCATTTAAACAGATCTACTGGAAACTACAAGACTGGGCAGCAATTATATCACCATGAAGAAAACAAAACAAAACTCTGTGGACAGGGAATCCTGGGATGAAAACCACTGCAAATGACATATGGCCACATAGCAGGATGTGAGCAGCAATCGAGTGAAGCACAAACCCTACTGTGAACTGCACATATGCACCCCCCCACTCCGACCCCTGATCTAGTCTGTGGAAAAACTGTCTTCCATGAAATCGATCCCTGGTGACAAAAAAGTTGGGGACTGCTAACATATACCGTAGGTTAGACAGGTGGGTAAATTTCTTGTTTGTTTTTTAAATGTCAGAGAAGGTAAATACTAACAATTTAGAATTGACCCCTGGCTGAGGGGCAGTCTTTACACCCCTGCCCCATGGGGTAGAAGGTGGCTGAGCAGTTTATTTTTATTTTAAAGATTTATTTTATTGTTTGAGAGAAGGGGAAAGAGAGAAGGAGGGGAGTGCCCAGAGCAGTCTCCATAGCTGCACATTATCTGTGACATGGTTTCATTCCACACAGATGGATGTGGGGCTGCCAGGGCAGGATGACCAGTTTATTTTGAAATGGAAGCGGAGGGGAGCTGCTTCAGCTCTTACCTGGAGCAGAGTTTCTGACCTCCAGATCTCATGGGAGGCAGGGTCTGCATTCACAGATGTCTGATGAGAGATGTGTCGCTTTAGGAGGCTGATGTGGTGGAGGCCATAGGAAGTGAAAGGCATGGCTGGTGTCCTAAGGGAGACAGAGAAACAGGCCTTTGTTAGGGGCCCCAATGGCATAACCAGGGGCAATCTAGACATCAAAACCAATGACTGCAATAACAATTACAACCTGTTGAATCATACAATGACCTCCCAGTCCATGTTGATATATATGAATAAGTGGGAAGAGAGTGCTCACTAATAAACATAGGAGTGATGCAATTAAAAAATCATCACTTGGCAACCATCCTCTTAAATGATTTGGATCATCAAGGGATGCTAACACTGGTGATAACTGCAGTCTCAGTATATCTTCCCATTAAATCCCCCTTGTTAATTAATTAGGCACAAAGTCCTTATTTACTTATAGCAGGAAAACCTGGCCAACACCCAGTGATCAAGTTAATGTTGCCAACAATAGGGCACATGGACACCATGGACCACTGCTGCAGTGCTCCTGCCAACGATGCCCAATCTGGGCCTAAACATGAGGAAATACCTGAGAACATAGGTCAAAGGCATTCTGCATAGACCTAGGCTGCACACTTCATAGGTGTAAAGGTTGGGAAAGATTTGAGATTAAATTCCAGACTGAAGGGGACTGGAGAGACAACTGCATGCAGTAAGTGATCTGTTCTGGATCCTGACAGGGTAACTAACAGTCATTACTAGGGTAGCTGGTAAAACCTGAGTAGGGTCTGAGGATTATTAGATAGCGGCCTTGTAGAAACACTAACTCCCTGATTTGGATAGAAGTGCTGTGGTTATGATGGAGAGTGCACTCGTTTTAGGAAATACATTCTGAAATATTATGAGATAATGGGCATTGTGTTGATAACTTACTCAAAGGGTTCAGAAAAAAACACACAGATAAATCAGGCCCAGAAAACAACTTGGCAGCTGCAGTCTGCCTTTGAGAGGGCACAAATCTGGCTCACCCTCAATTATCCCATCTTCCTTTCAATCCTCTTTCTTTGGGGACATCTGTCCATACATGTGAGCTTGGGGTAATGGCATGGCACATGCCATATGTGGGGAGGGCCAGCAAGTGCAGGAAAGAGCCTGCCTGCAGCTTCCCAGGGAAGGAGGTGGGGGTTGTGGGTGTCAGAGGAGCATAGGAAGCAGCTGTTAGGGCAGAAGAGTCTTCTGGGGAGAGTCAACTAAGAGGCCCCAGGTTTAAGGTCCACCGAAACCCCAATTCACCTTTGGGCTACGGCTGCACAGTCCAGCCTGCTTGGACTGGCACAAAAGGCTCTTCACCCCAGGGCCTCTAGCTCAGGATAAGATCCAGTCCTGGAGCTCACAGTCATGCATTGTATAACATTTCAGTCAACAACAGTCCACATATATCATGGTGGTCTCATTAAGTTTATAATGCAGCTGAAAAATTCCTTTTGCCAAGTGACATCTTAGAGCAACACTATGTTATTTTTAAAAATAAATTTAATGTAGCCTAAGTATACAGTAGTTATAAAGCCTACAAATATTGGACAGTAATGTCCTAGGCCTTCACATTCACTTAATCACTCACTAATTCACCCAGAGCAACTTCCAGTCCTACAAGCTCCATTCATGGTAAGTGTTCTATATAGGGATATCATTATTTTATTTATTTATTTTTAAAATATATTTTTATTTATTTATTTTTATTTTTGACAGAGAAAGAGATACAGAGACAGAGACAGAGAGAGAACTGAACTGGGGGAGCTCCCAGTTCAGCATATGGTTCCGCACGGGCCGGGGCCAGGATTCGATCCCTGGTCCCTGGCGCTGCAAAGTGAGCGCTTAACCCACTGAGCCATCCCGGCTTCCCCTATTTTATTTTTTATACCGGTACCATATTTTTACTGTACTTTTTCTATGCTTAGATGCATGTTATTGTGTTACAATGGCCTACAATAGTCAGTACAGTAACATGATGTATAGGTTTGTAGCCTAGGAGCAGTAGACT
>PVKE010023220.1:0-24841 GCA_004027555.1 Craseonycteris thonglongyai
CAAATTTAACAATAAATTAAGAAAAAAAAAAAAAGTCTGTTATTTATGGGGCTCAGGGCTGGTATTAGATCTACAACATTCATTCATTCATTCATTCATTCATTTGTTCAACTAATATTTATTGGACACATGTTATGTGCCAGGCTTTCTTCAAGTCACTGGGGATACAGAACTGAACAAAACTAGCCCATTTTCACAGCTACATAAGTAACAAGATACAAACTACGTTAATTAAAGAAGAAAAACATCAGACATAATTGCTATGCAAAGAATTTAAACTGGGTGATATAAGAGAACGTGCCTAGGTGGCTTCCTAAGTTTGGGTAGCTAGAGAGTCTGGTTAAATACTGGCTTCTGGTATTTGTTTAGATTCATATCCCAGCTTTGTCACTTCTTACTTGTGGGACCTTGGACAAGTTACTGAACCTTCACATGCCTTAGTTTCCTCATTTTGTAGAATGGAGATAATAACTTAACCCACCTCATACATTAATATGAAGAGTAAATGTTAGTATGTGTGCGATCTAAAGAATAGTTCTGAGCACATGGTAAGACTTAATAAATGATGATGATGATGGTGGTGGTGATGGTGGTGATAGTAGTGGTGAATTAAGCTGAGAAAAAAAAAGATGCATGAAAAAATTTATGGCAAGAACACTACAGGCAGAGGAAACAGCAGGTGCAAAGACTTGATAAACTGGAAGAAGTTTGGCACTTTGGTGAAAGAAAATAAAGGTGAGGGAATTCAGATCATGATGACCTAGGGAAAAGGGGTAGGGCATGATATCAGAAAGGTCAGTAGTGGCCAGATAACAGGATGAGGTTTAAAAGCAAAGATAAGGAGCTGGGATTTTATTCTAAATTCGGTAGGAAACCACTGGAGGGTTATCAGCAAGAAAGTAACATGACTCTTATTATGAGAGAGGCAACATTGTCTCCATTTTACCAGCCAGGTAAGAGAGGTTCACTGGGGTTCAGAAAATTAACTGATATCACATAGCTATTGACTGGTGAGCCAAAACTTGAACCCAAGTCTACTGGACTCTAGTCCTTCCCCCTGCCAAGGATCATACTTTATACCAACAGGATTCCTGAGAAGTTCCCTTCCTGCTATAGTTGGCTTCCCATTAATGAAAAACAACGCTGTGCAAACATGTGGCTAAAATCAGCATGGCAGGCACTTAACTTTTCAATGCTTTGCTCTCCTTGAGTGTCTAGAAAGGAGAACCAGATCCAGCAGGCCAGGTGTTCTGGCATTTGAATGCCACACTGGGATAACAGGTCACACTGGCCTCCCCTGAGGACGCGGGCTTCCAGCAACATCACATGTGCCTTGATACAGCTGCTGCTTATGAACCGCCACCCAGCTCCTGGAACCTGGAAGTCTTTCCTTTCTAATTGGCTTGTTTGGTTACTTGGGGGAGAATGCCTCCCCTTGTTTTCCTCAGCCAACTCCAAGTAGAAGAAACCAGAAACAGAGGAGGCTGCCAAAGGCTCTCACAGTAATCAACAGGAACAAGTGAGCCTCTTCTTAGTCTCCAGGCTGTGCCAGGCACTCAGAATACGCTCTTCTGTTCTGATGTTGTTTCATTTTTTCATTGTTTGCTCTAGCACTATGTATACCTGTGACCAGACTCCAAGGCAAAGGCTGAGGGCTGGTACCAGCACTCACAGATCTGCGATGTTACTGAGCAACAGTACCTTTCTACACTTTCCACTCTTCAGTAGATCTCTAAGTCCATTTCCACTTTCCAGCAATCAATGACCACAATTAAATTTATAAAAAAAGTACTTAATAAATAATAACAGCAAGCATTTTTATGTGCCAGGCTCTGTGCTAAGAGCTTGGCATGTATTACCTCATTTAATACAGCATCCATGGGAAAGCCGGGATGGCTCAGTGAGTTAAGCGCTCACTTTGCAGCACCGGGGACTGAGGATCGAATCCCAGCCCCGGCCTGTGCAGACCCATATGCTGAACTGGGAGCTCCCCCAGTTCAGTTCTCTCTCTGTCTCTGTCTCTCTGTCAAAATAAATAAATAAATAAAAATATATTTAATATCACATCCAACAAGGTTCAAGGAAACAAAATGCACTGAGGAGATGGAGGGGCCCCGAAGTAGCCACTGGATGCTGATTTCTGACCTAGCTGAACCACTCATGACACTGAGAAACTCTGCTTCTCTCTTCTTATAGTAGGTACTGTGGGGCATTCAAAGACAAATTTGAGTCTGCCCCTTCAGGGAATCTCAGTCATAGAGTTATAGAATATTAAAGCTGAAAGAAACCCAGATGATCTAAGGAAAAGTACTACAGAAATGGCACACAAACGTCCTTCCTCTGTACCTCACTCTGGGCAGGCATCACTAATCAATCACAACCCTATACGTGGCATCAGAACCCTTCTCAGTACAGCCTACTAGTCAACCACTACCAATAATTCAATAATTCATTTCCTAACAAATAGTTATCTGTATCTATTATGCACTAGGCACTAGGAATGCAGAGATGAGGAGGAATTGACTTCTGGATTTTTTTCAAACCACATTTTTATGTCCTTAACACACACAAAATATTTTTCCTCACATCCCTGCTTTCACTGTAATATTACATCTCATTTGACCAGTATCTTTTACCCAGAAACAGTTCCATGAGTTTCTTGATTTTTTTATTTGTTTGTTTTCGGTTGTTTGTTTTTCTCTCTATAGAGTATTAGCCGAATGCATCGACATTACAGATTGAGGCTATGATCCGACTGCGCATTCTACTATAATTTATCCAAAAAGCCCCGTTCTGGCTAGGAAACTGTGGCATGCCTCCCACTGTGGTTAGAGCAGACTCCCCTGTTTGCTGATAGTGTGGTTGGTCCTATCACTTGCTTTAGCCAACGGAACATCAGCAGACTTGATGGGAAGAGCCATTCTCAATGTCTATTGGGCCTGGCCCTAGAGGGTTCCTATGATTTGTCATGAGAAACCCCTGCCTGGGAGAGTGGCTAGTCCAAGGAGCAGGAGAAAGCATGTGGGGATGACCTGAACCCAGCTCAGGACTTGGAGCCAAGTCCAGCCTGTTCCCAGCTCAGCCCAGCACACTGACAGCCGACCTGCAGACCTGTGCACAAGAAAATAGATGTTTGTTGTTATAAGCCACTGAGGTTTTGCGATTGCTTGTTATACAGTCAAAACTGGACAATACATAGCTCATTTTCTTAGAACTCTTTCTATTCCTTTCACTTCCATTTTTAGGCAGGAGCTATTGCTTTTCAAATCAGGACCGTACCTCACCAAGAGACAGAGTTGCATCTCTTTATAAACGCTATTGTGCATAAGATCACCCTCCGTTTACAAAAAGAAAAGAAAAAAAGCCAGTCTAAGAGGTGGACGTGGGCTTGTCCACGGGTGAACTCATCAGCTGGTAACATACACACTTTCCAATATTAATAATTCAAATCAGAAGTTCAAAATTACATGCCACAAAGTTTAAGGTCAGGTAGGCAATAGTCAACTTATTTTATCAACCAGAATTCATCAGGCAAAAAATAAGAACTGTAGGCACTTAGAGTAGGAAGAGCTTTACTACAGAAAAACAGACTTGTATAACCATTGGAAGGCTGCAGGAACAAAGAGTAAGAAGGCTGTTTCGTCATAGACAAAACATTACCCCAGCCATCTCCAAGCCCACATACCTGCCCAGCAGAGAAAAGCTGGCTTCTCCTCTATCCCTCTCCCCACCTTCACATTGCTGTAATCTAAGTAGAATCCTGCACACAAGGAAGTCCAGTGTCGGTCTTGCACCTTCCAATACAGGGGAGAACTTCAAAGGGCTGGGATGAGACTTGGCATCAACAGTCTCTCTCTATAGCATCAAGGTCTAAACACTCAGGATTAAACAGAACAGATACAGGCCCTACCTTCCTGGAGCACACAGTTCAAGGGCAATTTTTCTCAAAAGCATTTGAGATCTGGTGACTTATCAAGGATAATTACAATATGATGTGTTATGCACAAAGCATTAAGAAACCGAGGGTATGATCCTTACCCATCTAAGGAAGTGGGCGGGGGGGGGGTCAGAAAAATTTCTTTCTCAATCACACACAAACACACACACACACATGGAAAAACACTGTACGTCTGATATATAGAAACCGTCAAATAGCCCTAAGGACAGGATGAAGAGAGAAGTAAATGGAGTTCTAAAGTATTTGGGTCTGTTACCACAAAAGCCTTTCTAATTAGAATTAGCTGCCCTCAACCCAGAATTTCTTCTTGAGAGCAACACCAGGGCCTCAATTCGTATTTTTTGAAAGTGTGAGCTCCCTATGGTGTTCTACAGAGGTCCGTGAATAAGCCAACTTCGGAGATTTCTGTTTAATGGCATGTGTTTTCTGAAATGTAAGAATGTAACCTGCGTGTCCCATGCTAACCCACTATGTGGGAGCTTTAAATTAAATCTTTTTTTTTCTTTTTTGGGGGGAGTATAGAGGGCTCCCCCTCATTCCTTTTCTTTCAGATTACTTTTAAGCCCTGACACCTTCCAAGAAGTCCTGAGGTGCGATATGTTAATAAAAGCATTTCCAAACGGACAGTGGGTGGGTAGGCAGTGAATTAATTGGGAACTGAAGAGTACTGTGCTTTAAGAAATCCCCGCAGTTTCCACATTTGTGATTTCCCTGCCACACAGTATTCTTATGATCGAAGGGGGGGAAGCAGATATTCCAGAGCCACAGGACTCCAGTTTCATTTAACACCCTCTTTTTCCAACCAACCCCAGATACGCACCCATCACCCTTGCTGAAATGAAAGACAAGGCTTGCATTTGCCAGGGAGTTTGCATAAGGATGTGGTTTCAAAGGTCTGTGCCTGCCTCGTCTCTATTCATTATACTTGAACTCTCATATGCACAAAAGACAGTCACCTTAACATTTACTATGACAAAAACCCCAACCAGGGTGGCTGAAGCAAAAGAGGAAATGCAGTCTCTGGTTACAAAGAAGCCCAGAGATTTCTAGCATCAGGCATGCCCGGACCTAGGACTCACTCTACACCAGCAGGAAGCCTGCCTTTCAGCTCTGCTTCCCCCTGTGCTGGTTTAATAGGAAGCAGACTCTTCTCAAGCAAGGGCAAGGCAGCAGCTTTCATTCTGCCCGATGAGCAATATCAGGTAGAGAGACTGCCTCCTTCCCCTAGCTGCAGTTAAAGTCCTAGAGCAGGTACACAGGAGACTAACATGGGTCCCTGACCAGCCCTGTGTCCACGGCAGTGGAGCGCAACATCGGAGGCAAGTGAGTGCTGAGTCTGAAATTCAGTCACGAGGTTGGAGCTAGAGATAGAAATCCGAAAGCTGTCAACACAGGGATGGTGGTTAAGCCATGGAGCTTCAGTTACCTAAAGAGTGAGCAGAAGGAGATGATCTATAAATCTGTCGTAGCAAATGTTGTACATGTGATTGTATTTTATATGATGGGTGAGACCCATGTCTGCAATTTAAATCACAGATTTTGCCTCTGCCAACCACCCGTTTCTACATTTGTGATCTCCCTGCCAAACAGTATTCTTATGTTCTAAGTTAAAAAAGCAGATATTGCTTTAGTCACAAAACATGTCTAGCCGTTCAGTGAAAGATTCACTAGGTTTTTATCAGAATTACTCCTCTGGAAAGAAAAATAAGAAAAACAGGTGTATTACCAAAAGATGAGGCTCTCTGGAGCAACGTGCCAAGACATTCCAATCTCTTGAACACCTCAAAAGGAGGTCATTTACGCCCTTTCCAGAAACCAGAGAAAGAGAGAGAGAAATCTGTGAAGCATCACGTGGCCTAGGAACCCCTGCCTATTTGGTCGCCAGCCATCTCCTCTTGATTTCTAAGTGTCCGGAGCATCTGCTCTCACTGCTGAGATGTGAGATGTCCGGTGTGCACATCGAATTGGGGGCGGAAGATACCTGCCAGCAGAGAGAATGAGCCCGCTCACTAGAGTCAAACCAGCTCCTCCTGACATCTGGACCTGGTAATTAAACCTCTCCCACGTGGACAGTTGTTTACAGCAGTCTCATGATCGGAAGTCTGTCTCTGGGCAAAACATTGTGCATTTCCAATAAGCATTATAACTGTTCTATGGCATCTCTGAACATGTCATTTCAGGGTAATGATGTTGACTCTCATTCTACCACCAAAATGGGTGAGGGTGGAAAGGTCAGGGCAGTGTGGAATAAAAACAAACTGGACTGGGCAGTCAGGAAGCCAAACTTCTAGTCTCCGATCTGCCATGGCTTAGCGTGGACATGGGAAAGTTACATAAACCATCCTCTACCCTGAACTGTACGGAATAGGAAGGCGGAAAGGGGAGACACAGCCATCAAGTTCCACTTTCTCCCTTCAGATACAGGAAGCAAGGACAGGCCCTATCTGGGTTCTCTTTGGGGGAGCAGCCTCTTGCCAACATGTATTCTAGACTGTTCTGGGGCACAAAATTTTAAAAATACTGTCCCTGCACAAGTGCCCTGCAATACCAGTGACTGCAGATAAGTCTGCTGTACTCTGAAGTGAGGTGTCTACCAGCTACTATGCCAGCAGGTCTAAAAGTAAGTGCCACAGTAGTTCATCACAAAGGTCTGTCTGGCACCCAAGGGTGGCACACTCGGAGACAAAAGAAGGGGGAAGCACACATTCCCCAAAGCCCAACAACTGTTCAGGCATGACAAACTGAGCATTTTTCCGAAGGCAACCATTTTACCTGGAAGAACCTATCTTCATACATCAACACCCACATACTCATTATCACCAGTGAATCTCAGAGCAGAGAGCTGCCCCTGGAGGAAAACGGGGCCCTAGAAGAAGGGACACAAGCCAAACTGAATTAAACAGATAGATAAGAAAGAGCTGGAGCAAGAAAGCTAATGGCAGGTTTGGGAGGCCAGCGACACTGGGGCCCTGGGAAGCTAGAGAATTCACATCTTCAAAAGTACACTCAACTCAATGTTTTGTCAAGAAAGACTTTCTCCCTCCCTCCTTCCCCCCTCCTCCCCTTCCCTCAAGCTGGAGAGGGGGGAGGGAGAGTTGTGGGGGGAGGTGGGAATGGGCACCGGATATATGGTGATGGAGGGGGAGCTGATTCTGGGCACGTAATGTGATGCATGGGTGATGTGATGTGGAGTTGTACATCTGGAAACTATCTAATTGTTACCAATCAATGTCACCCCATTAAATTTAACAATAAAAAAAAAAAAGAAAGAAAGACTTTCTCCTCTGGGAAATCATACAACCTTGTTTGTGAACTGGGTGGTCCCTGCTCTGCCATTCACTAGTTGTGTCAACACTGGCCCATTATTTCACCTTCTGGAGCTTGGGTTTCCTTACCTGTAATAATACAGTAGTACCGACCCCTTATTTGTCTCTCACTGACACCAGGCATTATATTCATACAAATAATCATGACTTTGCATTGTTTAGGATTTACTATGTCATGCAAGGGTCTCCTCCTATCATGCAAACAAGTGTGTCACATGAATTAAGTCATTTAAATGTCACAAGAGCCCTATGAAGTGAGGTGTTATTATCCTCATTTCACACAAACATGAAACGGAGAGGTTAAGTAACTTGCTCAAAAATTGAAACCCAACCATTTTCTTTAAAAGATTTTTTATTGTTTTTGACAGAGAGAGAGAGAGAGAGAGATACCGAGACAGTGAGAAGGGGGAAGGCCCAGAACAGTCTCCATAGTTGCACATCATCATTTTTTCCACATAGTTTCATTCCACAGGTGGGTGCAGGGCTGCACAGGGCAGGAACTGGGCCGGGTCTCATCCTGGTGAGAACCGAACTGGGGGCACTCCCCAGTTCAGCATATGGGTCCACACAGGCTGGGGCTGGGATTTGATCCTCAGTCCCTAGGGCTGCAAAGTGAGTGCTTAACTCACTGAGCCATCCCGGCTTCCCCGAAACTCAACCATTTTGATTCAAGAACCTTCTTCTTAACTACTCCATGGTGTTTCACTTTCTTCACTACAATTCCAAGAGATCAAAGTCCAACAAAGCATGTCTGGAGAATAGAAAGGACACTGCTTAACTACTATGCTAGGTTGCCAATTAGACTCCAGAAAGACACATGTAACCCCAAGTCTGAGCTGAGTAAATAAACTGTGTTTACCATCATAGATTTGCTCAAAGAATTCTTCAAACTGTACAGTATCTTACAGTCAGCAGCTATTAAGACATATGTCCCCAGCCAAGAATTTGTAACGCAGGCAAGTAAAACATAAACTCTCTTGGAAGGAGGGAAATATGAGTAAGAACTTGTCTGACATTGATAAAGGTAGTGTATTTGTTTCCTGTGGCTGCTGTAACAAATTACCACAAACTGGGTGGCTTAACACAACAGATATTTATTGGCTCTGAAATGTGAAACCAAGGTGTCCACAGGCCATGGTCCCTCTGGAGGCTCTAGAGAAGAATCTGTTCTTTCTTCCAGCTTCTGGCTCTAGACATTCCACATCACTCTAATTGCTGCCTCTGTGGTCACATGCCTCCTCCTCTCCTGTGTCCTCTTTCTTATAAGAATACTGTGGTAGCATTTAGGGCCTACTTGAGGGTCCAGAATGATCTCTTCAGCTTGTAATCCTCAATTAATCACACCTGCAAAGACCCTTGTTTCAAATAATGTAACTCTCATGGGTTCCAGGTGTTTGATGCCATTATCTTTTTTTTTTTTTTTTTTTTTTGGAAGGGGGAAATGAAGCCGTTTTTTACTTGCCACAAGCAGTAATGGCTCCCCATTGCAGGTGGACCCCACTTTAAGAAGACTAACAGATCATACTTATATGAAAAGATGGGCGCTAGAGGAAATCATAAAGCCAGAATCCTATATTTTTTTAATTTTGTTTTAAAAAGCCCTTTTCTGCCACTAGAATAGTCCAACTTTCCAATTTTTCAGAAACTTCCCAATGTCATGAATAAGATACCTTGTCACATAGACCTGAAGGATTCACACTCCACATTGAGCAGCCCAACCCTCTGCTGGGCTCAGCCCAGACTTCACACTTCAGGCAAGTCAACCCCCTGAGCCGACTGAAGCTTCGAGGCATGAGCTGCCACCATGCAAGCAGAGTTCCAAAAAAAATGCTTTAGGAGACTGAGCCTAATGCCTATTGGTAGCTTCTCATATGTGTTGTTGATCTCCAGCTGCCTTTGATCGGGAAAAATGGCAACATTTGTCAGTGTTCAAATGCCAATCCACCCTGACCTTTCTGACAATCAAGTCTGCAGGGGGGATTCATAAAAAGAGTGTGTGCAGGGTAAGGCTCTGGCAAAATGCAGAACACAAAGCCCAAGGGTGGTGGCAGCCACTTGGGCAAATAACAGAAGTGCTATATACCAGCCCACAGGACCCCCCAGACAGACAAGCTCAGCTCCAAATAGAAACTGGAAGAAGATGAGAGAAATGGCATCTTCTCTTGAGGAGAAAGGATACCAAGTACAATAGCAGATGGAACATGGCTTTACTCTAATCCAGGCTCCACAGTTAAAGTCCGGAACCAGGGTGGCAACGGAAGATGGTATTTAAAAGCAGCAGGCAGGGAAGGCCGGGACGGCTCAGCGGGTTGAGCGCTCGCTTTGAGGCCACGAGGACCAAGGATCGAATCCCGGCTCCGGCCCGGGCGGACCCACATGCTGAACTGGGGAGTTCCCACAGTTCGGTTCTCTAGCTGTCTCTGTCTCTGTCTCTCTCTCTCTATCTGTCAAAAGTAAAATAAAAATAAATATGCACTGAAGATAAAATAATTACTCTCTATAAAATATAAAAAGATATTAAATAAATAAATAAATAAATAAATAATAAATAAATAAAAGCAGCAGGTGCCTCCTGGAGATTTTTCCCAGAGAGCATTTTGTGATCCACTGGGGTGATAGCCTAGGGCCCTCGGGGATGGACACACAGGGGAAGCTAAGGGTCCAGCTTGCTCTGCGCAGAACACCAGAGTGACTGGGTGCTACTGTTATATCCCCTGGGGAAGTGCCTCTGGGCTTCTTTGGCTGTGCATGGACTTTGTGGATGGGGCAGTCACAGATATGGAGCAGTTCTGGCGGCAACAATAACTGCCACCTGCCTAAATCAATATACCTCCTAGCTATCGCTCATCTCAAAGCTGCTCCAGAGAGGCCTGCAAAGCCAGCGGCCATTCATGTGGTCCAGCCAATTGTCCAGCACTGTAGACAGTGGCCGCATGATGGCCAGAGTTGAGAACTGGACTCTGGCGTCAGACGCACCTCAATGGCTGGTCAGCTCTACAATTTACTCGCATGTGATCTTAGGGGAGTTACGAAGCCTCTCTAAGCTGTGGGGCTTTTCATCTGTGAATAGAGATGATGTCTTACCTCAGAGCCCTGTAGTGAAGAATAAGGGATACTGTTAGCTCAGAGCATGGCACGTGGTCACAGAGTTCAGTAAATGTTCGTCACTCTTGAGATAATGATAACTAAACAGTCGGAATAAAATACGGGGCTCCCAGGTGCAAACCCTGAAGGCCCTCACGCATAGAAACATCAAAGGGGAAGAGAGGGCCCAGCACTCAGATGTCTGTTTTAGGGCTTTTCATTTGTTGCCTCGAGTTTGAGGGAGGTTTGCTCCTTTCCTCTGGTCTTGGCAGGCCAGAAGGGTAGACACAGACCGCATACCTGCCACACAGTGCAGAGGCTGCAACGCTCTGACGGGAACTCAGCAGCAGGACAGGGCGCACGCCTCGCCCCCTCCATATGCCTCAGCGTCCCACAGATGCGTGAGCATCAGACAGCTGGACACATCGCCGTTTGTATGCCCTTCCCTGCTGCTCGCTCTTTTTACAGGGATTTCAAGGAAGCAGACTCGCAAGTCTAACAACTGAAAGGATGAGTGTAGGCACCGGTGGCTCAGGGAAGTTTGCAGCTGATAGCACCCGGAGCACTTCTGTGAAGTGGAGACACAGCCACTCCCTCCCATGGAAAGGGGACCACCCCTCCCTGCTGCCCCGTTTCCTGGCAACCACAGGAGAGCCATCTGGCTCATCCAGTGAAGAGTCCTGCCTTCATCCCCACAGTCTTTCCTTCGGTAATTAAACACGAATTTATCAAGCACCCGTTCTGGTCTGCATAGCGATGCAGCCTATGATCGTGGCTAGAAGTTTGTTGAACTTGGGAATTCAGTCGTCACAGACTGAAAGTCGCTTTGCCGCTAATTATATGACCTTGGAAAAATCAGATAGCTGCTGGAAGCCTCAGTTTCCTTATCTGCAAAATGAATATAAAAATGGTACCTACAATCAGAATTGATTGGGAGAGCAAATGAGATCCTCCTATGAGAAGCACTTCACACAGGGCCTGGCATGTGACAGCACAAATACACAGTGACTAAGCTGAGCTGGGCTCTTTGCTAAATTTCAAAAATGTGAGGCCGGGTCTCTTCAGCTCAAGTACATACTTACAGAATTACAACACACCCATGTGAAAAAACGCCTCCTCCTCATTTCCTTCCAAAATTTAGTTGAAGCTGAAGCTAAAAGGTCTACCTCAAGTTTTCCCCTCCACCTCAAAACTTCAGTCAGAGTTTATAACTGCTGTTATGAAGACTTCCCATGATGTGATTACCATATTTTTCTGTGTATAAGATGCCCCCATATATAAGGTGACCCTTACATTTCTACCCAACAATAAGTAATCAATACACAAATTATTCCTATGTACACAACCCCCAATTTTTAGTCTAACAATTTTAGACAAAAGTGTCGTCTTATACATGGAAAAATGTGATACTGTATTTCTCTGGTTCCCATTCTAATCTATGGAATTACATTCTGTCTTGCCCTTACCCTAGTTCATTCCCTATTATACCAGTACCTCTCACTTAAGTTGTTTCTGAAGGAACTTTTTATTTAGTCATTCTTTCTCTTAACAAATACTGACCCACCCAACACTTACAGATCTACACCACGGGTGTCCAATCTTTAGGCTTCCCTGGACCACATTGGAAGAATTGTCTTGGGCCACACGTAAAATACACAAACACTAATGATAGCTAATGAGCTAAAAAAAAGAAATCTCATTATGTCTTAAGAAAGTTTATGAATTTGTACTGGGCCATATTCAAAGCTGTCCTGGCTCCACGTGCCTGATGGGCCACGGGTTGAACAAGCTTGGTCTAAAATAGGCCTGTCCAACCTGCGGCCCAGGATGGCTCTGAATAAGGCCCAACACAAATTCTTAAAACAGATTTTTTTGCAAACTACTTTATTTTTCCAGCTCATCAGCTGTTATTAGGTATTTTATGTGTGGCCCAAGAGAATTTTTCTTCCAATATGCCCAGGGTGGCCAAAAGGTTGGAAACTGCTGGTATAAAAGCTACGAAGGGAGGCAGGCATTTAAACTATAAGAGTAAAACCAGTACACAAGTAATAGTAGCTCAAAGCAGGCGCAAATAACCTGGTCTTGAGTGAGTGGATAAGGTTGAGGAAATCTTCCAAGTGAAAGTGACATTTAATCAAAAGAAAGCCTGGGAATTACCCAGGGAGAGAAATAAAGAGTGTTTCAAGCAAAGAGAATCCAACTATCATTCTTGACCTCCACTTCAGGCCCAACTCAGCTTCCAAAAGCCCAGCAAGAACTATTTCCCCCTGCCATTGACCCTCCCTACCCACTAGCAAAATGTAATGTTAGAATTAACACCTTGTGGAAATTCTGCACCTACCTAGCACTAAACCTCTGCAGCACAACCACAATTTATTCAAGGAAAGAGGGAGAAAGAAAAATGGGGTACATTCAGAAAAGCTCAGAAGCTCTCCTCTCGGGACGCGTGGAGGACACTTGATGATGAGATTGCCAGAGAAAGATGACAGAAATGTACAGCCACCTTCCCTCCTCCCTGCCCAGACAGGAGCCCCAAACTGCCTTCAAACTCTAACGGACAATGACCCAGTTGACAAGGTCAGGCCATTTCTTTGCCTGTCACAAAAGTGGACTTTCTCGGTTTCCACTGTGGATGAAAATGTAGTATTTCTGTTTGCAATTTCAATTTCACAGCTGACTGGCATCTGCAGAGACAGAGAAGTCTAATCAAATTGCAGAAGCATTTAATACAATGACTGGCAGATGGGGAAAGGGTTTGTAGCAACTCCATTTTTCTGTTATGTTAACAAAACATGGCATGTGCTTTTCTAATGCATCAACTCTGTTTCATTTACAATTTAAATCTGATGACTAAAAACAGCAATTAGGGCTTTGGGGAGTGGGGGATACTGTTTATCACCTGAATGGTTTAATAATATAGAGATCCATTTTTTCCCCTTTCCAATCAGACAAATTAGCGGACTGCGTTCTGCACTTAATAAAGTTACACAGGGCAATTTCAAAAAAAATTGTCTGAGTACAACTCTGCATCAATAAATTATTTATGCACTCTTGATTTAGAAATTAAGTGACAATTGAGTATTTCTTTAACCATAATAGAAAGCCCTTTAAATAAGAAGTGGGCCCAGGGGAACATTAAAAAACTAAAAGCCATTACTGATAGAAGTGGAGGAGGCTTTTGAGTACGAACCGTAGGGAAGTAGCTGCTTGACGGGTTAAGAAGGGGCATGTCAGCCGGCACCTTCTCACATAAAGCACAGCCAGTCTGCCAGCACTCCCTCAGTGGTCACTATGAAGGACAGGCTGGAGATGGTCATAAAGCCAGGCTTGGAGGCAATTTGCTTACAGGCTTGCTCTGTGATTGATCAAGTTTCTTGGGTCTAAGTTTCAACATTTATAAACTACAAGGTGTTGGACTGGTTTCCAAATGCTGGTCCCTGGACTACAGGCCCATTCTAAGGTGACCAGACATCCCGCTTTTGGCGGGAGAGTCCCGATTTTTAACAATTTGTCCCGCGTCCCGCAGTGTTTTAAATAAAGTCCCGATTTTTGGAAAGAATGCACGACAAGCTAGGGAACGGCAGGAGATAGACTCAATTTTTAATCAAGAACCCCCTCCCCCCAGGTCAGTGGTGTCCCGCTTTACCAATGTTACAATCTGGTCACCTTACTGGCTGTGTATCACATGCAGAGGTTTGTTCTGGCTCCTTTTAATACAGATTCCTGAGATTCCTGGGCTCTACCCACCAAAGAGTCTGATTGCAAATGGAGGTGGAGTCTGGTCCAGGAATTGACTTTTCAAAGCTCCCAAGGAACCAGATTTGGGAGCCATTCATCTAGATTATTTGTCAGTTTAAAATGATCATCCAAACGTACAAGGAGAACCCCATCTGACTACGGCAAATGCGTAAGTATATCTTCTTACTAACCGATTTCCCAGCTATCGCCAGATGTTCTGTGGCCAGCTGTAGCTCAGGCATGTCTTAGTTTTGTTAAATTGAGGTTGATAATCCCTTCTGTCTAGAGACCCAGGTGTGCAGTTATATGGAGCCTGTATGAGTCACAGGCAGGCTACACTGAGTGAAGAGAATAGACAAGATTAAGTCAATAACTGGAATGCTGAGATGGCTGAGGGGGTGGAGCACTCATCTTGCAGCCCCGGAGACCGAGGATCATATCCCAGCCCTGACCCATGCAGACCCATGTGCTGAACTGGGTTGTGCCCCCAGTTCAGTTCTCACTGGGGTGAGTTTCCCATGTAGGAGGCCCCCAGTTTGGCTCCTGCCCTGGGTATGCGTCCCATGTAGGAGGCCTCCCATGCAGAGGTCCCCAGCTGGTTCTTGCCCTGTGCAGCCCTGTGCCTGCCTGTGGAGTGAAACTATATCGAAAACTGATAACGTACAACTATGGAGACTGCTCTGGACCCTCCCCCTTCTCTCTCTTTCTCTGTCTGTCAAAAACAATAAAAATAAATCTTTTTTAAAAGTCAATAGCTATTCACACATTGTGGGCACAGTCAATCTTCACAGCCAGTTAGCTTGAGAGTCAGTCTGACCCATTGATGTGCAGCCGCAATCAAGACACAACCACAACAGAAGGGCGCACATAACCCACACAAGGAACACTTCTGGAGCACAAGGCTCAGGCGATCAGGGAGATTACACCACTGGGCCCCACAGGACACCTACTACATAAGACCACTGGCAAAACCTAAGAGACATAACAGATCTGTCTATTAATAACACATAGAAATAAACACAGACAGGCAGCCAAATTGAAGAAACAAAGAAACATGTCCCAAAATGAAAGAACAGGAGGAAACTCCAGAAAAAGAATTAAATGCAAAAGAGGCAAACAACCTACCAGAGCCTGAGTTCAAAACAGAGGTTATAAGAATATTCGAGGAATTTAATGAGAACTTCAACAAAGAGATAGTAAGCATAAAACAGAATATAGAAACCGTAAAATAGAATTAGTCAGAAATAAAGAATAACTGAAATAAAAAGTGCACTAGAAGGAATCAACAGCAGATTAGATGAAGCAGAAAATCAAATCAGTGATTTGGAAGACAATGTAGCAGAAAACACCCAATGAAACAGCAAGAAAAAATTTTTAAATAAAATGAGGATAATTTAAGGGACCTATGAAACAACATAGAGCATACCAACATTCACATTACAGGGGTACCAGAAGGAGAAGAGACAGAGCAAAGGAACAAAAACCTATTTGAAAAAATAATGACTGGAAACTTCCCTAACAAAAAAAAAATAGACATACATGTAAATCCAGGAAGTGCAGGTAGTCCCAAATAAGATGAACCCAAAAATCATCATAATTCAAATGGCAAAGGTTAACGAGAGAATGGTAAAAGCAGCAAGCAAAAGGCAACTAGTTACCTACAAGGGATCTCCCATAAGACTGTCAGCTGATTTCTTAACTGAAACTTTCCAGACCAGAAGTGATTGGCACAAAATATTCCAAGTGATGAAAAGCGAGGACCTATAACCAAGACTACCCAGAAAGGCTATCATTTAAAATTGAAGAGAATACTAAAGAAGTAAATGGAGTAAATTCTCCAATTAAAAGAGATAGGGTAGCTAAATGGATTTAAAAAACAAAAACAAAAAACCTATACATACACTGTCTATAAGAAACCTACTTCAGATCAAAAGACATACACAGACTGAAATTAAAGGGGTAGAAAAAGAATTCATGCAAATGAAAAACAAATGTGGGATAACAATACTTATAGTAGACAAAATAGACTTTAAAATGAAGATTACAATAAGAGACAAAGAAAGACATTACGTAACGATCAAGAGACCAATCTAACAAGATGACATAGCCCTAATAAATATATGCACCCAACATAGGAGCAGCTAAATACATAAAGCAAGTATTGGCTGATATAAAAGGAGATATTGACAACTATACAGTTATAGTAGAGGACTTAAATATCCATTGACACCAATGGACAAATCTTCCAGACAGAAAATCAACAAAGAAACCAATGCCTTAAGTGACACTCTAGACCATATGGATTTATTTAATTGATATTTTTAGAGCATTTTACTACAAAGCAGCAGAATATACATTCTTTTCAAGTGTGCATGGGACATTTTTCAAGATAGGCCACAAAACAAGTCTCAATAAATTCAAGAAAATTGAAGTCAGATCAAGCATCCTCTCTGACCACCATGGTATAAAACTAGAAATCAATTACAAGAAAGAAAAAAAAATTACCAAACACACGGAGATTAAAAAACATGCTAACAATGAATGGGTTAACAATGTCTAAGCACTATGCTGTACACCTGAGATTAATACAGTATTGAATGTCAACTGTCATTGAAAAAGAAACAATTAAAAAAAAAAAGTTAAGATCTGTTGGAGCAAGACAGTAGCAACAGAGAGCAGCTCACCTGGAGCAGAGACTGTTTTCTCAAAGCCAAGAAAGAAACTGAGAGCCACAGCAGGTTCTGAAGATAAATAAAATGTTCTGTGAGGAAAGTGGTTCTTTCTCCTGCACCAAAACATAGGCTTTCCTACGGCTGTTAGGCAATTCCTACCAGGAGGTCCTCATAGTGTGCTGCCAGTTACATAATGCTTAGTCTTAAGAAGTTATAAAATAAAATACTTTCAAAAGTAAGAATAACATCTTAAAAGATGTCATGTATCGTCTAAACTCCTCACCTTACTAACCACGTAAGAGGACGCTAAAAGAAAGAACTTCAGGATGAGAGAGGAAGTGGAGGGGAGGTGGGGAGAAGGAGAGAACAAACCATGGAGGGCTGAATGGCAAAGAGAAGCCCCTCACAATATCTCTGACGACCTTGCCAATCCATAAAATAAGAAAAATGTCATGCTGAGCCTCGCCACTTCTCAGAAGCCTTGCAAGGTTACAGATGATGTTGTCATGATGCATCCAGGTAAAATGACGAAATTAGCTGCATAGGTCTGCTATGACCACCTCTTGCCTAGGGCAATTTGAATGCCAAGTTTAGCTGATGACTGGCAGGAGAGCATTTAAAGAATACCGTTTCTGTCCTTTTGTTACCTGACCGGCTGCCAGTTGAGTCGTCCCAGTCTGCTCCCAGTCTCATTAGTTGCCATGGATGCCTCTACTAATCTAAATGACGTTTCAGTCAACATCTGCCCTATTACCACCCCTAGAGAGGAGTGCGAGTTCCCTAAGAAGACTCTGGAAACATCCCGGCCTGTTTCTTTATTATTATTATCATTGTCATTATCATCATCATCATCATCATTATTTCATTACATAGTTTTCAGCTCCTATGAAGTCTACCTCTCCTGCTAAAATTTATATAAGGAAGTCAACGAGTAAATTAAACTAGACCTGGGAAGGATTTCCAACTTATGCACCCAAGTGCCAAGCGCAAGTACATGGCCAACTCTCCAGAACAATGGCTCCTCTGCCTGTCTCACTGGTTCAGCAGGACAGCAAACGTGAACAGCTCAGCTGCTCCCTCCGGGCCCCGTACTGGACCCAGATACCACCCCACGTAAGCCTGGCCTTGTGGGAGAACAGATAATGCCTGTTACACAGCTGAGAAAACAGGGGGTCAGAGTGGTTAAGTAGGATGGACTCTGCCACATACATAAGCCCTTAATACGGTCCACGACTGTTCCAGGAGCTTTCCACGCACTGATGCATTTAAGCCTCAGGAGGACTGACAAAGTAGGTGTCACTATCCTAAGGTGACCAGATTTTAACATTGGTAAAGCGGGACACCGTTGACTGGTGGGGAGGGGGTTCTTGATTAAAAATTTGGTCTATCTCCCGCCGTTCCCTAGCTTATCGTGCATTCTTTTCAAAGATCCGGACTTTTTTAAAACACCGTGGGACGTGGGACAAATTGTTAAAAATCGGGACTGTCCCGCCAAAAGTGGGACGTCTGGTCACCTTACACTATCCCCATGCTAGGACGAGCATGCTGAAGCACAGAGAGGTTGGACAGCTTTGCAGTTTCACAGAGCTAGTCAGCCCCACAGCCAAGAATCAGATCCAGGCAATGTGGCCCCAGGGTCTGTGCACTTACCCTCTACTCTGTTTCACTCGTGAATGGCCTCGGGTCGTGGAGACAGCAGCTATGGAGAGAAACTGCACCTCAGCCAGACTCCTGTAGGGTACAGGGTCTGCATGTCTCTACACATTTCACCTGCGGCACTTGCTTTCCATTCAGATCAGAATCTAAATTCTTTCGTGACAGAGACCTGGACACCAGGAATCATCAAAACAAAGCACTTAAGTTGTAGATGTTTATCAATAACTGACAACTGAGCTAAGAATTCGTGTTCAATCCTTTCTAAGCTGTATATTTCAGAAGAAGCGTGCATTGTAAAACCTCAGTCCCATAAACCTGGGGGCTTCCAGGAAAGGGTGCTTAGGGCTTAAATGATGAAGCATAGTTAGCTAACAGGATGATACCACAGGATAGGGGGTGGAAGAGAAGAAGAGGGAAAGAACGGGGAGAAATAGCAAAGGTGAAGGAAAAGAAAGACATTTATTGAGTACCTACTATGCTCCAGGAATTCTGCTATACAGGCTACATGTTACAGCATTTTACCCTCATGACAACCTGTGAGGGCTGTCATAACATCCCCCAAGATTATCTCACTAGCATGCAGAACAAATCACAATTACGCTGAGTGTCTATCCAACTTCATAGCCAGGCTCTTGCCATTACCCTCACACTGCCTCCTCTCAGTAAAACGCTTCCATTTCTAGTCTTTTTTGCTGCATTGCCCCATCTGTACAATAGGGGTAACAGTAGTTTTTCCTCAGCGTTGCTCTGAAGGTGAGAATATTGGTAAAGCACTCGGAACTGTGCTGGCGCTCACAGGAAACTCTCCAGTACCGGAGCTGTTAACTGGTGAAGTAGCAATGGTGAAGAGAAGGTACACCAGGCTGAGTGTGGTGTAGACTTACACCAGCCTACACAAACATCCCTGAGGCCCGTACAGCCCACAGCCCTCTGTGAGCATCTCAAAGACCAGCGGGAACCATTCTGGAGTGGTGCTTCTCAAGCTGTACCATGCACACAATTCACCTGGCATCTTGTTAAAATGCAGATTCTGGTTCAGGAGGTCTGGGTAGGGACCTGAGATTCTACATTTCCGACATACTCCCAGGTGATGGTCTAGCCTAGAGACTACATTTTGAGTAGCCAGGATCTAAACAACTGCCTTCCCATTTCCTACTCTCTAAATCTCCCTCTCAAGTGGCTGAGATAATGAAAACAAGCCAGGGAAAATAAATCATCTTCAACAACCAAACGTGAAATAAATTAAAGTCTCAAGCACAGAGACTATAAAAGCTATTGAAAGCAGCTTCCCAGGGCTCCAGGGACTGAAAATCTTTTCCGCACATTCTCCTGGCAGTCAGATAATCACACAGAGCAGTGAATGCCTCCATTTTCTCCTTCCTTCTGAATCAAAAGGAATAAGGATAAAACTGTTGTGTGGCTTCAGGTCCAATTGTGAAGGCTAAGTCCTTCTGCGATCCATTTGAACCCTCAAATTTAGCCAAAGAAGGGGGAACACAAGTAGACTTCCAAGTAGGTTGGTTAGAACATCTGTAGTTCTTCTCCTCTCATTGAGTTCCTCCTAACTAACTTCCTCTAGCTGATTTTCCCCCACCAGCACCATTCCAAATTGCTCTATTATGAAGACAGAGGCTACAAAAGTCATTTGTTATTAAGTGACCAACAGGAAATGGCAGGGACTCTGATAAGTAATTGAAATGAAATCACGTAAAAGCCAGACAGACCCCTTTCACTTGTGGCCCCTCAGAATCTTGGGGTAACATCAATTAAGACAAATCAAGACAAAGAAAGCCGGGTTGCAAGAAAGATTACTGGCCCTATAATGAGATTCAGGCCAAGGGAGGGTCAAGAAATACTGCAAGTCTGCCTCTGAGAAAAGCTTTCATACATATTTTATGAGCTTAGAAATTACAACAACTCACCAAGTGGTTCTTTCCACCTCTACCTCTTCCCAAGCACACCACCAAGCCCATGCACATCCAAACAAGGGGGGTATGGAATGAAGAAGCTCTGCGAGGAGCTGGGCCCTTTCACTCTTTGGCCAGTCACAGATCCCATTCTTTCCTGGCACAGTGAGGCTTCTACAACCCACCTCAGTACCATGAAGAAGCCAAGCTATGCAACTAAACGCGGACTTGCCCACTGTTCGTGCATCTTGCCTCGTTTGCAGGAAATGCATTAAGTGGCCACCTTCAAAGCACAGGAGAAGGTGCACTGATCGAGAACCCAGACTCTGCCACCAGATTTGGGGCTCTGACCCCTTACTCTCCACGTGATCTTGGGTACATCACAGCTTCTCTTAGCTTCATGTTTATTCGTGAACCGTGGTTAATAAAAGCACCCACCTCTAAGGTTACGGTGACTATGAAATAAGATAAGGCACAGACGGGGCTTAGCACAGGGCCCGGCACGTGGAAAAACTAGTCCCATCCTGCCTTGCAGAGCTCTCCAGTTGTAAATGAAAGAGGAAGCGAACTTCCACGTTTCTGTCCCCTGGAACTACATTGCTGAGTCCATTTTAATAGTTAGTCAGGGGATGATTCATGATATAATTCAACACCTAAAGATAACTGTTCCTTCACTCTGTGGGCCTCAGCCCTTAGGCTGAGGTTTTCTCAGTTCCAGCAGGAACTGCCTAGATATCGTTGAGCAATGCTCCGGGATGCAGTCAAATCCTCAAAGACTCCCTCCTTACAGCTGAAGTGGGGTGCTGAGCCCGCATTAGAGCTGCACAAACAGTAATTCCATCACCCTACTTTACCTGGTACTCTCTCTGTGTGTCTTTCCATTCCTTCATCTAACAGGAAGGTTATTACCATGTGCCGGACACAAACTGTGGTGCCAAAGTCATCAGGATGCGTAGATGTGTGAGGCGAGAACCAAGAGACTCACAGACCAGAAGCAGAATCAAGTCCGGTAACTAAGGAGTGCAAAGCCTGGAAGTGTCAGGCAGTGGGAATACTTGTTTTCCCATAAAGAGTGTTGATGGTGCCCTTCGCGGTATCACCCGCAGCCCCCAAGACTTAAGAAAATAGCAACCACTACACCTCTGATGATTAGAGGCACTTCTACTCTTATCAGCGCTTAAATGTCTACTCTGTACCAAGCCTAAGCCAGCTACACTGAACCCTCCATAACAATCCCCTGAATTGGGTATTTCCCTCCTCAATGGACTACAAATATCAAACATCTTCCTGCTCTGGGCTTCTAATAGTAGCCAGCTCATTCACAGGTTTTTGTTTTTTCTTTTTAACCTAAGAGGCTACACTGCTTAGAACACAAACAAGAACTTCATCTAAACTAGAGCAATCAATTCATAGACTGGCTGAGAAAGATCAACTCGGTCAATTAAATTCTCGAGGCTTTCTCTGGCCAGGCCAGACATCAGAATCACCGAACGACCTTTTTAAACACACAGGTATCAGGCTCCGCCACAGACCAATTCAGCAGTCCGGGGGCAAGAGGGACTGGATATACATTTTTTTTTTTTAATATATATTTTATTTATTTATTTATTTATTTTGACAGAGGAGAGAGAGAGAGAGAGAGAGATACAGAGACAAAGAGAGAACTGAACTAGGGGAGCTCCCAGTCAGCATATGGTTCCGCACAGGCCGGGGCCAGGACTCGATCCTCGGTCCCCGGCTCTGCAAAGTGAGCGCCTAACCCACTGAGCCATCCCGGCTTCCCCTGGATATACATTTTTTGCAAAGCTTTCCTGTTGATCCTAATGTAAAACCAAGGGTATCACAGCTTTAGGTACAGTGGTTCCCAGAATAGGAACCCCAGAGCAGCATCAGCGTCTCTTGGAAACTTGTTAGAAATGTCAGATCCCACTCTAGACCTACTGGATCAGAAACTCTAGTAGCGATGCCCAGCAAGCCCCATCAAACAAGACCTCCAGATGGTTCTATGCATGCCACAGTCTGAGCACTGGGGCTTTAAAGCCCTGCCACTCAAAGCTTGGTCCATCAACCAGTAGCAGTGACATCCCCTGCAAACTTGCCAGAAATGCAACATTCTGCCCAAGCTAGAGGTCATGAATCAGAATCAGCATTTCAACAACATGGCCAAATAACGGGTCTGCACATATTAACATCTGAGAAACACAGGAGAAAAAAATGAATGTGTTTCAAAAGAAGAAGTTACAGATTGCCAAAACAGAAAGTAATGATTCTCAACCAAGGAGGTGTGCTCTAGATATTGGGAATTCATCAGAATAATCTAGTGGTACAGACACCAGAGATTTCAGTACTTAAGAATCACTGCTACCGATGAGAATGTATCCTATTGGTCAGTGCGTAGAATGAAAAATATTCAATATGTTTCTGAAGCAGAGATTTCAGCACATAAGAATCACTGCTACCGACGAAAATGTATCCCATTGGCCAGCGCGTGGAATGAAAAATATTCAATACGTTTCTGAAGCAGAAATTGAGAGAGGCTGGTAGGGAAAGTCTGATGGGCCTGGGAAGATGAAGATATGCCAAAGCAGAGGAAGATCTTGTATGACAAGAACGACACAGACAAGCAGAGAGAGGCAGACGTGGGTTGGAGGGTGAAGAGAGAGAATAAAAAGTAACTGATACCTGGAGTTGCCTTGGTGTATCCCACATTCCCAGTTTTGGTTCTAGTTCAGCAGTATCCTCATAATAAATAGCTTTTTTCCTGAGTTGATTTGGAAGGGTCTCTATTCCTATAACTATAAGCATTCATTTTGCATTGTGGCCACACAAGTGCTCACTGATGGGGACTCGAGAAGGAAGAAGCTGGCTTCACCGGTAGCTATAATCCCACTCCAGGTGCCAGTTGCTATAGAAGAATCTGACGGAAAGCTTACTTTCCTTCCTGAGATCCACTTTGCATCCCCAAAGCAAATAAATGCCTGGGAGAGAGAAAGATCAACAGTAAGCATAAGCCAGATGGTGGGAAACGCACACATTTTCCTCTCACACAAAATTCAGGGAAGGCTTCACGCACTGGGCTCCCATGTGCCCACATACCTCACCGGGCAACATACCTGCTCTACGGGCATCTCATACTTTGCCAACATTAGCTGGGGAAGGTTTGAGGCATGAGGGGGAAGGGCATGAAAAGAAAGGAAAAGAAAGCCATCTAAATAAAATATGGCCACTAAAACCATCTCCTTGATATCCAAGAAAGGGGATTTGCCAAAGTCATAGAAAATGATATGCTTGATAAGAAAACAAACCCTTCCCCCCCGCCGCCTCAGTGGAAATAAAGACCACCACTGCATAGAGTGACATCAGGATGGGGAACAATTATGCTTCACGGGTGCACAAGTATCACAAGAAACAATCAGACCAATTGGCCAACATTTAAGCAGACCATTAATCTGGGGGAGGCTCAGACGTGTCTGGATTCAAGCTATGTCCCAAATGGGCAGCTTCGCGGCTCTGCAAACCATCCTCCCTGACCCTGAGCTTGGCCATACATGCTAGGACGAATGCTGGAAGAAGACTCCACCTCCCTCCCTGAGTGTAATGCCATCCAGACTCAGGTATAGAAGGGGCAGGATGCACAGACCCTCAGCCTACCTGCTGAACTGGGGTTTTGAGAACAGTGAGAAATTACAGGTCTGAGCTCTTCCCTACCAGCCTCTGTCTGCGGACAATTACTCCTTCCTAGCAAAGTGTCAGTCACTTCTCCTAAGTGAACAAAGAGAAGACAAAACTGCCACTCTTTCCTAGAAGCCCACGCCACACACTGCACCTGAACGGCTGTCACTCAAACAATCCCCTAGGGAGGGAGATGAAATCCTACCTCTGTAACTTCCAGCTGCCTTCAAAAGAAATTACAAAGGAAACCGTGCTTTGCCATTGAAGCTTATTTTTAAGAGACCAAAATAGATAGGTTAGTTTATTAAATTAAAAAAAAAACAGGCAATAATGCTTCAGGGATAGCATAGTCTTTGTATTTAATAGATACAGAGTTAACCAAAATCTTCATGTTCACACGCAAAAATCCTCTTTGACCCTTTGTTAGTTCTCATTATCTGGCCTGGCTCAGAAAGAAAAAAAAAAAAAATCTGTCACTTTTCTTCAAGGACTTGTATGTGGATCTTTGGCTCCACTAGCTGGTAGTAATTTAAACACAAACGAAAGTGAAGTGGTGACAGTAGAAACGTGGCTAAAGTCAGAGTCATGAAGAAGCATTTTGCTGTAGAACGAGATCCCTCTCTCAGAAGCATGAATCCACATGCTAAAAAGAAAACATGTATTAAGAGTTTGTAGGGGGAAGCCGGGATGGCTCAGTGGGTTAAGTGCAAAGTGGCTCACTTTGCAGCGCCGGGGACCAGGGATCGAATCCCAACCCCGGCCCGTGCGGAACCATATGCTGAACTGGGAGCTCCCCCAGTTCAGTTCTCTCTCTGTCTCTGTCTCTGT
>PVKE010023221.1:0-24840 GCA_004027555.1 Craseonycteris thonglongyai
AGTC
This sequence comes from Craseonycteris thonglongyai, assembly GCA_004027555.1. Classification (NCBI taxonomy): domain Eukaryota; kingdom Metazoa; phylum Chordata; class Mammalia; order Chiroptera; family Craseonycteridae; genus Craseonycteris; species Craseonycteris thonglongyai. The sequence continues at coordinate 5 of PVKE010023221.1, forward strand.
TCCATAGTTGCACATCATTTGTTTTTCCACATAGTTTCATTCCACAGGTGGGAGTGGGGCTGCACAGGGCAGAAACTGGGCCAGGGTCCTCACCCCGGTGAGAACTGAACTAGGGGCACTCCCCAGTTAAGCATGTGGGTCCACAAGGGCCAGGGCCGGGATTCGATCCTCGGTCCCCGGGGTTGCAAAGTGAGCGCTTACCCCACTGAGCCATCCTGGCTTCCCATCTGCTACTACTTTAAAAATAACTCTAGTAGATGTTGTGAAGCAAAATAAATAATCTTTAAATTGACAGATGTTATTGGATTTTCAAAATTCCATTATGACCAAAGAAATGCATAATTTTGGTTTCAACTACAAACAAAGGTTACTTTTCTTTCAAAACTTAATGAATTTTTTCTTTTTTCTAAGTCAGTATGTTAGCTAATTTGTAAACAAGGTAAAACTTGCCTCAGAAAACAACTCTGTCAAGCATTTTTAACTTTAAATAAAGTTATATATTTAAAACTATATATGAACAGTATGAATAAAATATTAAAAAGTTATATCTATGTCTCTAAGTTTATTCCAAAACCTAGCTATATTCAGGTGCTACCTCTGGCTTGTCATGTAATTAGAAAGAGTTGACATTCATCACTTATTTTTATAAATCTAGATGTGCAAACTGTCTTGGGGATGAGATAGCTGGAGGCCTCAGTCCATAATCCTAGAATTGACATCTATACTTGTCATCACCATTGTAACTTTAAGAGGATAGCATTCCTATCTGTGGCAAGTATAATCAAATGGAAAATGTGCTAAGGCATACCTATAAAATTAGGTAAGCTTTTGACAGTGCCAAAGAAATGATGCTTACAATATACTCTCAAATTATGCGAAGGCATGTCTACAAATTTGTAGCATTCAAAGTACATTTTTTAAAAAGTTAAAATTTTCTGATTATAAAAAATTGCACATTATATTTTATTGAGAAGGTATGAATAAAAGCACTACTTGAATACAAAGCTTACATGCATACATGTGTCAAAGAGTCATAGACTTCACAGATAGCCTGCAGTAAGTACTTAATAAATATAGCAGATTGTTGAATAACATTGATGAGATGCTATAGGAACTTAACTCCTTTTGATATCAATTAACCTATGATAAACATTGGTGTTGTTTGCTTAAAGTGGCAGATCTTGTAGATGACATTAAGCAAGGACGTATTTATTATCTATCTGAAACAACACATTCCTGTGCAACAACTGATGAAGTACTGTAGAGTTTACACCTGGAACCTATACAATTTTTACTAATTTATGTCACCCTAATAAATTTAAGAATAGAAAAATATATATATAAAAAGACATAGATGCTCTTATCAGAAAGTTTTTTGAGATTACTCCAAAGCATTTTTTAAAAATTAACTTCTTCTGTTTTTATTAGGAAGAAATATAATTAATAGTTAAGATGATGGGGAAATATTTTGCCTTGAGGAAAAAAAAGAGAAAATAAATAATAAAGTAATTTTTCTACTGTTGTGTTCTGTCCTTAAAGTTTATTAGCAAATAGTCATGCCGACTTATTTCTGTTTGGAAAATACTGATATATTTTCCTACTGTATCTTGTAATCTCTTATTGCATGCTTGTCTGCTATTGTTCATAAAAGCCTTCACATCTGCACTAAAATTAAACCTCCTTGAGGAACCAGACTTATCCCCATGTGACTATCACTGAAGGCCAAGATAAAATCTCTTTTGAAATCCACCTTATACTTTAAGTTATCCTTACCAGCCTTCATCAGGCCCTGAGCTAGGGGTGCTAACAGTGTAAACTGGGGCAGTTTGTTAATTGCATAAGGATGCTTGGCTTAGGAGGTCTGTTCACCAAGCCATATGCTTCTGCGTTGAGTTGCATCTGCATGGAAGAAGGGGAATCTTCTTTTAATGAACACGAAGGTGCCAGAGGCTCTAGTGGTGTCTTTGTTGATATCTATCTTGAAGGTTTTCTAGAGCTTATTAAATTCCTCCCTCTCTCTACTCTAATTTCCATCCAATTCCATTATCCAAATGCATCAGAAATTATTTTTTAAAAGAAAAATTATAAAAAAGATACATATCTCTTTTAACTGTTTGATGGTCCCCCATATTCCAGATACTTAGTAAAATTTCATATGTCATCCAAGGCCCTTCAAAATCTGAAGACTATAAACCCTCCAGTATTCACTTCCATTCTCCCAGAGCCCTAGAAGTTTGTCTAAATTCTTGATTAGGCAAAAAAGATGGATTAGTACTCACTCTCTAGAGCAAAAAATAGTTTTTCCCCTTTCAAAACTGAGACTTAGTGATTAATAACAATAATAATAATAACAACAACTAACAATTCTAGAGTACTCATTTTGTGCTAGGCACCATTCTAAGCACTTTATGAAATGAAGTAGTTACTATATTATTTCCATTTTAGATGAGTAAGCTGAGGCAAAGAGTGGTATAGTAACTTATACAACATCACATAACTGATAAGTAGTGAAGCCGAGATTTGAAAAGTACAGAGAGTGAGACAGCAAATCTAAGCCTATTTGTATGCTCACATTCCAATAAAAATAACATACTTTAAAACAGAAAATCTTTTAAAAAATGCAACTTAACATTATTAGTCAATCAATACTTCTATGTTAGCACACTAATATTTTCTCATATTATTTTCTCACATTTTCTATTGGCTTTCTATAATCCATAAGACAATGTGACAAGTGACATTCATTCCCTATGAGTATTTTTATGAATCTAGATGTGGCAAACTATCTTGGAAGATGAGTTAGAAACAATATACTATGTATATCTTCTTGTACTTAGACCTTCAAAGATACTTTCTGTACTCTTTGCACTATCTAGAAGATGTCTCATCACTTAGTTTTACCTGGTGTTATATGGTATAACCAAAAAAACAAAACCCACTTCAAATGTTTATGCAGAGAAATTGGTTACACTGGAGGTGGAGGACTCAGGAGTCCTACAGTAGATGGAGATTAGCAACAACAGGAAGCCACTATAGACATTACTGCATAGAAACAAAGTAGAGAGAAGGCCAAAGTGTCCACTCCTCTGGCCAAAGCTGGAACTGCAGTAAGCCTGAGTAGCAAAAGCCAGACAGTGGAGGAGATGTAGCTCTTATTAGCAAAGCCCCTGTGTTCAGAGATGTGATGAAGAGAAACAGTCTGGCTTCTCCCTTTCCCCTTGATCTCTCTCAAACCATAGATAAACCATTGATTAGTTCAAGCAGAAAGTCAGCTAACAGGTCACTCTCCTGGAATAAGGAGCCAGCCAGAGATAGGGTGAAGATCGGCTCCGAAGACACATAGGCATAGGCCCTGCACATCCTGCAAAGGCCTCATTCTTAGGCCTTCCTCAGGGAGATTTCCCTGCTCCTCTTCTATTCTCCCATGAAACCACACAGTTCACTTCTCATAACATCACACGTATCATTTTTCAATAAAATTAATATAATCTAACAACCTATGAGCAATTATCAATGGGAAAGACATTAAATGTCACACACATTCTCATTTAAACATAACAACAATCATTATAATCAAGTCTGTATTTTTTTTAAGATTTTATTGTTTTTGACAGAGACAGAGAGAGAGAAGAGAGGTACCCAGAGGAGTCTCCATAGTTGCATGTCATCAGTTTTTGACATGGTTTCGTTTCACACATGTGGGAGGGGACTGCACAGGGTGGGAACTGGGTTGGGGCCTTCCACATGGGAGGCACGCCCCCTCGAGCCAGGGGCTGAACCAGGGGGTGAGAACCAAACTGGGGAGCACACCCCAGTTCAGCATATGAGTCTGCACAGGCTGGGGCCAGGATTCAATCCTTGGTCCCCAGGGCTGCAAAGCAAGCGCTTAACCCACTGAGCCATTCCAGTTTCCCCTGTATGTTTTCTAGACAGGAAATTCTATGAGGATACAGTCCGCATCTATCTTGTTTTTCATTAGTAGCCTAATGTTTAGGATAGGTTGTAACATGTAACAGAAAACCCACAATTATTTTATTGGATCATTAAAATTTCTTGAAATAAATCTGATAAAATGAATTAATGGCTAAGCTTTAAAAAGTTCTTTTTTCATATTAGCCAAAAGCATTTTCATTTATACTTGAAATAACTTATTTTAAAAAATCACTAAATTTTACAATCTGATCTGTCAGAACTTGGTATGCTGGATATTTAACAAATAGTCATGGATTCCTAGATGATAAAGCTATGCATTAACATATTTGAAGAAAATATTTTCAAAATTTGATGGTTTCAGAATATTTCTGAAGTAAATTTTGTATGAAGTTTGTGACTATGGTTTTTGTTTCTCTCTAGAACTGATGGAATTTCCTCAAATAATTAACTTATTTTTATTATTAATTCTTATAACTATGCAAAGAAATAGCAAAATAATTTAATGAATAATAATTTTTAGTCTTAAATAGATTTTTTCTAGTAAATTTTTATTTAATATAGAAAAAGATAGCCATGGTTCTATTGTTGATCAAGAAACTTAAGCAATATGGGGATGCCAAGGTTAGCTCAGTGGTTTCGCTCTTGTCTTGCAATTGTGAGGTCTGGGGTTCAATTCCTGGCCCTAGCCTTACAACTGTATACATTTAAATGCAGTGCAAGTGGTAACTACTGGGATGGCTCAGCCACAGATTTTTTACTTCCCATGCGGTAGGTCCCTGGTTTGATTCCCACCCCGCATGACCCCATATCCACTGGTGTGGAACATAACCACGTCACAACTAATGTTATATAAGTATGGAGACTGCTCTGGGCTTCCACTCTCCCCCTCTGTCTCCCTCTCCCTCTCCCTCTCTCTTTCTCTTTCCTTCTCCCAAACAATAAAAAACAAACAAACAAACAAACAAAAAACATTAAAAAAATAAATTTAAGCAATGTGGGCAACTAAATATGAGAAACACTATGATTTGCCAAATCAACAGCTGTTACCACATCTTTAAAAACAAAACTCCTATTTTGTTTGAGAGAATGATGTGATTAGTATAAGCAATGTATAAATAATGACTTTTTAAGAAAGTCATGGGGATCTAGTTCTTTTCTAGATATATGTTTTCCAAGCCTTCTTAGATGTGTTCACGTGAGCTGATCCTGGACTTAGAGTGGAAGAAGACTATTGAGCGATTTCTGGGAATGGTATTCCTTTCTAAAGAAAGTAAAATCCTCTTTCATGCCAAATTCTTCTTTCTTTTAGGAGTGCTGGGGACTGAGCAATCCACTGGAGAACTAAGATTCACAAAAGTCAAGAGAACCAGAGCTCAACACATCATTAAGCCCCTAAAAAAAAAAAGAAAACAAAAAACAAACAAAAACCCTGGGATTTCATAATTTTAAAGATTTTATTTTTTGAGAAAAGGTGAGAGAAAGAGAGAGAGAGAGAGAGAGAGAGAGAGAGAGAGAGAGAGAGAGAGAGAGAGAGAGAGAAAGAGAAAGGGGGAGGGCCCAGAGCAATCTCTATAGTTATACATCATTAGTTGTGACATGGTTTCATTCTACACAGGTGAATGTGGGGCCACCTAGGGCGGGAACCGAATTGGGGACCTCTCACATGGGAGTTGAGCACCTTTTCTACCATGACATCTCAGTGGCTACCAGTTGGGCTGCAGTTCAGCATATGGGGTTGTACAGGCCAGGCCTGAGAATTGATCCCTGGATCTCACGATTATGAGGCAAGTGCTCAATGGCTAAGCTTCCCAGCATCCCCAATCTCATACTTTTAGATTGATGCTAAATTAGTTTAAGCCCCTGTATGTTGACTAAGAAAGAATAAACAAAAAATTGCATATGTCCTAGTAACTAAAATCAGAATAACCTTTAATCAGAAATGTACTTTCTAATGTTAGAAGAAAAATAAAGGAAAGAAATTTATGATGTACAGAGAATAAACACTAGTAGTTATAACTCTATTTAAGTTCAGACAGAAATCATGTTCTATAAATTTTTATTATAAAAACATTAGAAACTAATAAAGCCTTCTTGATCAATAGAAATATGTCAATTACAGTGACTACTGCCTTGCATTTATTCATTATTTATAAATATTTATTGATAATATGTCAAGCACAGTTCTGTTTGCTGAGAATATGAAGGTGAACAAAGCAGACAAGAATCCTATTCTCTTGAATTCATTCTGGTAGCTTAGATGTGGAATTAAGCACCATACCTGTTGGAAACTATAAGAGCGGTCCTATTCATGAGATAAGGAATAAGCTAGAGTGGCTTTTTGCTGTATCCTGGAAATATTACAAGCTTTCTATCCATGTTGGTAGTAGAAAAAAAGAGTAATAAAAAATCAATAACCTAAGTCTGTAAATCAAGAGGCACTAGGATCACTTTAGCCATGTTTAGTCTTAAACCTGGGCCAATACATTTACCAATGTAAAAATAATGACTCCTGCATTGCTCTGGCAGAGACAAATGCAAAATTGCACCATGGAGTGATCTATACCATCCAAAACAAATGAGACAAATAGAATTCCTATGGAAAGATACTCCAACTGAAAAGAAACACAGAATATGAAATTATTAATTCCAAGAAGAATCAAACCGCCTTATGAGAGGTCTGCAAAACAACCAATGGCACAATTTTCTCCACAGAAATGACAGATAATCGAAACTGTAGAGTAAGATTGTTTTTAATGTTTAAAAATGTAAATGAAGACATAAACTCCAGAAAGCAAGAATGTGTGTGCTTGTTTATATAAACTATAGCTAGATAGCTAACTAGCTAACTCAGATAAATTGGAAAAGAAGCAAATATAAATTAAATCTACAGTAATCAAAATAAATAAAACCTCAAAGGAAAGTTTAAACAGTAGAGAAAAATCAACTGAAGATTACCTTGGAAAATCATCCCATGCAGACTAAAGAGGATGAGAAATATAAGAGAAGTATTAAGGAACATGCGTGGTTGCTTGTACATAGTAAACATAAAGTGGAATTTTGAAAGGAGAGAATGTGGTATATGTCATATTCGAAGAAGTAACATATTATTCCTGAAGTAAATAACAATGCAACCTCAAATTGAAGCAACCCACAATCTTGAAGCGAAAGAAATAGAAACAAACCCTAAAGAAACCAGTAGTGTGAATAAAAAACATAAAACAAAAGGTAAATCCTTAAAAGATACCAGGGAGTCTATAGAAAATCAATAGTCAGAAAGATAGCAAACTTCTCATGAGCAAAAAATGGCAGCCAGAATTAAGACAACTTCAGTGTTGAGAAACTAAGTGAAGAGTTAGAATTTTATATGCATTGTTCTAACTCTTAAGACTGAAAGCAAAATAAAGGCATTTTTATTAGAAAGTTGAGATTCTGCTTCACAGAATCTTTAAAGAATGTACTATAAGAAGAAAGTTAAATTTTTTTTAGGAAAAGTAGGATGCAAAAAACATCTAAATAAGTACAGATCTTAAAAAATTAAATAAGACAAAATGGATAGCCATTAAAGCTAACAATGGATTTAAAATGCTAGACACTAATAACATGAAAAATTAGATGACACTTATTTTATTTTTAATCTCAACTAAATCTTACCCTATAGCTTTCTTTTTCCATTCTTATAGGCCATTTTTATTCAATATTTGCCAACCAATTAAAAAAATGTGTTCCTTGAAAGGAACAAAGAAACAAAGACTCATGGACACAGTCAATAGTTTAGTGGTTACCTGAAGGTAAGGGGAGAGGTGGGTGGGAGAGATGGGTGGGGGGAAGTAGGGAGGGGGAATCAAACATACGGTGATGGAAAGTGAGCTGATTCTGGGTAGTGAACACATAATGAGATGTATAGACAATGCGATGTAGAATTGTATACCTGGAAACAATATAATTGATATTGATTAATGTCACCCCAATAAATTTAACAAAAAATTTTTTTTATAGTAAATCAGTTTCTGGTTTGATCCTCCACTGAATACTCAAGACGATTCTTGCTTTCTTATTAAGCCCTATTTCAAACTTACCAAAAGAGATTCTGATGGTGTCAAATAATTTAAAGAGCAGTCACAGATACTAATATAGTAGTGCTACCAGGATGGGGAACCACTGCTGAAGGGGTTCAGCTGCACTGCTTTTAAGGTGCAGATTTTTAAAAGAGATTTATTTTATTGTTTTTGACAGAGCGAGAGACAGAGAGAAACAGAGAGGAGAAGGAATGAGAAGAGCAGTTTCTATAGTTGTACGTCATCAGTTTTTGACATGGTTTGGGTCCACACAGGTGGACAAGTGGCTGCACAGGGCAGGAACTGGGCTGGGGGCCTCCTGCATGGGAGGCATGCCCCCGAGAGATGAGGGAGGAACCTGGGGGCTCCCACATGATAAGCTTGCCCAGGCAGGAATCAAAATGGGGGCCCCAACAGGGGAGGCACACTACAGTTAAGCATATGGGTCAGGGCTGGGACTGGGACTCAATCCTTGGACCCTGGGGCTACAAAGCAAGCACTTAACCCACTGAGCCATCCCAGCTTACCAGATTTTTTTTTTTTAAGAACCTAAACCTATATAATGTGTAGAGCAGGGAATGTACGCTAAAGTCAAGGAGTACTGTGCAGGAGAGAACAAAGCTCAACCTTTCTGATTTTCCACACAAGTTTCTCTTTTATGGTAGCACAATGTAGCTAATGAGAATTCTTCTCTTTACAAAGTTTGTTTATTAACATCTATCATGTATTTCAATCTTTCTTTATCTTTATAGTTAATTTGTGATATAATGAAGGAGACTGCATCAATAATTACTAGCTAGATTAGAAAATGTTGACATTCAATTGGAAGTCAATGTTTAACTTTCACTATGACAAAAAAAACTATGAAGACAAATATGGTCCCTAAAATCTTGTTTTTATATTAGTGCTATTCTAAATGTTATATATGCATCACATATTGAAACTGCCTGAATTATAATGGATTCACTTATTATACTATTTTATTGATTTACTCCAAAAAGAAATCCTCTTTTTCTCCACAGCCTTTCCAGCACTTGTTAGTCCTCTTCCTATTGATGATAGCCACCTGACATGTGCAAGTTGGCATCTCATTGTGGTTTTAATTTGCATTTTTTTTAATCGCTAGTGATGTTGAGCATTTTCTCATATATCTGTTGGCCATTTGTATGTGTTCATGGGAGAAGTTTTTGTTCAAGTTTCTGCCCATTTTTCAATTGGATTTTTTTTGTTATTGTTGAGTTGTATCAGTTCTTTATATATTTTAGATATTAGCCCCATATCAGAGGCATTATTTGCAAATATTTTCTCCCATTAGGAATGTGAATTGGTACAACCACTATGGAAGGCAGTTTGAAGATTCCTCAAAAAACTAGGAATGGAATTGCCATATAACCCAGCAATCAGTCTTATGGGTATCTACCCTCAAAACTTGAAAACCTTAATTCACAAAGATAGATGTACCCCAGTGTTCATTGCAGCACTGTTCACAGTGGCCAAGTCATGGAAACAACCAAAGTGTCCTTTAATAGATGACTGGATAAAGAAGTTGTAGTACATTTACACAATGGAATACTAATCAGCAATAAGAAAAGATGAAATACTGCCATTTGTGACAACATGGATAGACTTTGAAATCATCATATTAAGCAAAATAAACAGACTATAAACAAATCAAGAAATATATGAGTTCACTATAGGTAGAATATAAAACTGAAAGTAACAAAGAAACAAAAACTCATGGATACTCATGGATAAGTCAAAGTTTAGTGGCTACCTGAGGGTAAAGGTGGAGGTGGGTGGGATAGTAGAATGGGATAGGAGACTAGGGAGCAGGCATCAAATATATGGTGATGGAAAGAGAGCTGACTGAGTGGTGAGCATGTAATACAATACATAGATGATGTAATGTAGAATTGCACACCCTGAACCTATGTAATTTTTACAAACCAATGTCACCCCAATAAATTTAACAATTAAAAAAAAAAAAAGAAACCCTCATACATTGCTGGTAGAAATGTAAATTGGTACAACCACTATGTAAAACAATATAAAGTTTCCTCCAAAAATTAAGAAGAGAATTACCGTATGACCTAATGTTCTGTCTTCTGAGTATCCACCCCCCAAAATCTGAAAAGTTATATCCTTAAAGATATATGTACTGTGATGCTCATTGTAGTATTATTTACAGTGGCCAAGACATGGGAAAAAATTAAGTGTCCTTTGATAAATGACTGGATAAAGAATATGTGGTATATATAATATTTATATATACATTGTATATATAAATATATACACACGTGCACAAGCACACAAGAATTTTGCTTGGACATAAGGTGAAATATTGCCATTTGCAACAACATAGATAGATCTTGAGATTATCATGTTAAGTAAAATAAGTCAGACAGAAAATGTCAAGAACCATATGATTTTTGTTGTATGTTACATATAAAACTGAAAGCAATAAAGGCACAGGAAAAACAAAAAAATAAAAACTAATAGACACAGACAACAGTTTAGTGGTTACCAGAGGGTAAGTAGATGGTAGAGGAGGTGGGGGAGAGCAAATATATGGTGATAGAAGAACTGACTCTGGGTGGTGAGCAGGCAGTGCAATCTATAGATGATGTATTATAGACTCATACACTTGAAACCTATATAATTTTACCAACCAATGTCACCCCAGCAAATTTTTTAAAAGAGGAGAAAAATAATTAATAAAAATAAAAACACTTCTTAGCAGATAAAAAATAAAGTAAAATAAATATATGACATTCTAGCACTTAACATCAATTCTAAGTTATTGTTATAGCTACAAAATGAAGTTTAAAACACGTAATATGTATTATCCAAACTTTTCCTTTAAAAAAGGGAGCAGAGCTATTAGCCTAATTCTAAACATATTGTGAGATTAGCTATTGTGTGCACATTTTAATCATTCATATAAATGATATTATTTCTCTAATCTTAGACTGTTAGTGATTTGTCATTCATAACAAACTATTATAAACTGTCTACTATAATTTCTGAAACTTAATATAACATAGCTTCTGACCTTGAGGATTTTGCAATATGGGACAAGAAAAAAAAATTCCATTGGATTTAATTTTAAATGTTCACTGATAAGGATGTCATTAAGATGGCGGTGTGAAAGGAGCTCTTGAAACCTCTCCTGGAAATACAACAATTTAAACAACTGAAATCCAACCAGGGACTCCCTAAATAGCACATAGCCTTGGCTGAGAGCCCCAAGAAAATTCTTAAAGCTGGAGAAATGGAGGCGAGTGAGAGAGAAAGAAAGGGAGTAGTGTGGAGACTCGCCATGGAGTGCTACGCAGAGACCCACCCAGTGACCGACCTGGAGGCTGACGCGAGTCCAGAAGAGGAGACTGACTGTGGTGAGAATGTGGGGCTTAGGTCCAGGAGCAGAACAACTCTGGGCAGGTTGGAGGCCTGGAACGGACAGAGGCTGAGGCACAGAAGCCAGATTGTGGGGTGGATGAAAAAAGCGGGTGTGGCTGATGGTGGCCAGAGGCCCCGGTGGGAGTGCGGGGGGAGCAGTCAGGGTGTGAGGATGGCAGCCAGAGCACGGGGCAGGAGGCTGGAGCGCGAGGCTGGAGTGCGAGGCAGGAGGCTAGAGCGAGGCACCAGCAACAGCCGGAGATTGGTGTGGGTGACCAAAGTGAAGATCTGATTGCTGGCGCTTGAGTCGGGCAGCTAGAGCTGGGGGCCTGTTGAGTGTGAGGCCAACAACTGGAGCCAGAGGTGGGTGTTCCAATGGCTGAAGCAATGACACCAGGTGTGTATTGGCAGCTGAGTCACAGAGTGGCCCTCAGTGAGGTGAAGCCCCAACTGGAGCACTGTACGTGGTCCTGGACACAGAGCCTGGCTGCTTCCCCTTGCTGTCTCCCAGGGCTCGCTCCACAGGCATCACCAACAGTCTGCCTTCAGTGAGCTGCTACTGGGGAGCCACCATTACCCTGTGATGCAATCAGACCTGTGTCTTTCCCAAAAAAAACCCTGCCCCCACTCTTCCTGCTGAAGCCAGCAGAGGGAAGTTGCCATTACCCAGTGAAGCAAACAGACCTGCACCTTTCTGAACAAGCCCCTCCCCAACCTGTCCCACTAAAGCCAGCAGAGGGATCTAGGTGTGGCAGCTTCTGACAGCAGTGAGATCTCAGAGGCATAGAATACCATTGCCCACCATACTGTCCCAAAGAGGAGGCATACGGAGACCAGGGCAACTGAGTCAAAGAGAAGCCCACCTCCTAGGAAGTCTCCCACTGTGAGAAAATGAAATAAATAAGAGGAAATATTATAAGACACCAACACCAGCTAGGAAGTAAAAGAAAGATACCTTCACATCTACCAAGGGAAAAGTCCTCGTGTCCAGGAAACGAAATGCTCAAACTGCAATAAATACCCCTTTGAATAAAGGAGTTCAGAAAGAGAAAAATCTCCAGAAAAGAAACTTGAAGATATAGAATTATGTGAGCTAAATGACAGAGAATTCAAAGTTGCAATTATGAAAATACTCAAAGAGATTGGAGAAAGCTGGTGGAGTACACAGAAGGAGCAAAGTGATCTCAGAAAAAAAAATTGAATCTACAAAAAAGGTGAAAATAGAAATTCTGGAGATAAACAACACAATAAAAGAAATGAAAAATGAAATAGCCAGCATGGGAAACAGAGCTGACCAGATGGAGAAAAGAATTAGTGAAATTAAAGACAAAAATTTGGAAATGTCACAGAAGGAAGAAGAGAGAGACCTGAAAGCTAAAAGAAATGACAGATATCTACAAGAACTATCTGGCTCCATTAGAAGAAATAATATAAGAATAATAGGTACTCCAGAGGGAGTAGAGGACAAAATGGGCACAGAGAATGTACTCAGACAAATAGTAGATGAGAACTTCCCAAATCTATGGCAAGAACTGGAACCTCAAATCCAAGAAAAGAAACAGGACCCCTAGCTACTTGCATCCAAACAGATGCTCTCCAAGGCATATTACACTGAAGATGTCAAAGGTCAAAGACAAAGAAAGAATCCTCAAGGCAACCACAAAAAAGAACACCATATTCTATAAAGGAAAGCCCATCAGGCTATCATCAGATTTCTCAACAGAAACTCTACGAGCCAGAAGGGAATGGAACAAAGTATTCAAAATATCAAAGGAGAAAATTTACCAGCCAAGAATCCTATACACAGCAAAGTTATCCTTTAGATATGAAGGAGGAATAAAGAGCTTCACAGACATATGAAAACTGAAGGAATTCTCCAACACAAGACCAGCATTTAAAGAAATACTGAAGGAGGCGATTGGATCTGAAACAAAAAGTAAAGGTAAATAGGGATAAACTGGAACAAAAATATAAAAAGAGGAGGAAGTAAAGACTTAAGTTTCCAAAAAGAATGGAGATAAGAAGCATCCTTAAGAAAAGGAACCACTGCATATATGAAACTTTCTTTTTTATAAAGTTCACGGTAACCACTGAAAAAGAACTTAGAACTAGGACACATAGCAGTATAAGAAGAGAATACAGAAAAAACAGCCATAAACACCATCAAACTAAAATAATCAATGGGAAGAAAAAAGCAAAAAAGCAATAAAAAAAAAGAGCTACCAGAAAACAAAAGATAAAATGGCTATAGAAAATCCTCATATATCAAGCATCACCCTAAATGTAAATGGACTGAACTCATCAATAAAAAGAATGAGAAGCAAACTGGATTAAAGAACAAAAACCAACCTTATGCTGTCTACAAGAGACACACCTCAGCCACAAAAACAAACACAGACTCAAGATGAAAGGGCGGAAAAAAAAATACTCCAAGCAAATGGGACCCAGATAAAAGCTGCTGTAGCCATACTCATATCTGACAAAGCAGGCTTCAGGACCAAAAAGATAATAAGAGACAAAAATGGACATTTTATAATGATAAAGAGGACAATACAACAAGAAGATATTATACTTATTAATATATATGCCCCCAACCAATAAGCACCAAAATTTACAAAGCAACTACTAACAGATCTAAAAGGAGAAACTGACAAAAACACAATTATAGTAGGGGATTTAAACAATCATTGACAGCCATAGACAGAGCATCCACACAGAAAATAAACAAAGAAATATCAGCTTTAAATGATACATTAGAGCAACTGGACATAATTGACATTTACAGGACACTTCATCCTAAAACATGGGACTAAACATGTAATGTTTTCAAGGATAGACCACATGCTGAGACACAAAGCTAGCCTCAGCAAATTTAAGAAGATAGAAATCATACCAGGTGTATTCTCTGATCAAAAATCTTTGAAATTGAAGATTAACTATAAAAAGAAAGCAGAAAAAACCACATATACATGAAGATTAAACAACATATTATTAAAAAATCACTGGATCAGAGGAGAAATAAAAGAAGATACTGAAAAATACATAAAAACAAATGACAACAAAAACACAACATACCAAAATTACTGGGATGCAGGAAAAGTAATAATAAGAGGAAAATTTATATCTCTACAGGCCTTTCTCAAGAAACAAAAAAAAATCACAAGTAAACAACTTAATATCACATCTTTAAGAACTAGAAAAAGATGAACAGAAAACATCCAAAGCCAGCAGAAGGAAAGAACTCATAAAAATTAAAGCAGAACTAAATGAAATAGAGATTAAAAAACAATAGAAGAAATTAATACAACAAAGAGCTGGTACTTTGAAAAAATTAATAAAATTGACTAACTGCTGGCTAGACGCACCAAGGGAAAAAGAGAAAACACACAAAAAATCTGAATTAGAAATGAAAGAGGAAAATTACAACTGATACCACAGCAATACAAAGGATCATACAAAAATACTATGAAGGACTATATGCCACCAAATTTCGCAACCTTGAAGAAATGGACAAGGTTTTAGAAACATACAGTCTGTCCTAGACGGAATCAAGAAGAACTGGATAACCTAAACAAACCAATCAACATAAGGAAATTGAAACAATCATTCAAAACCTTCCCAAAAGCAAGAGTCCAGGGCCAGATGGTCTCACTCATGAGTTTTACCAGGCATTCAAAGAAGAACTAACACCTATCCTTCTCAAACTTTTCCAAAAAATTGAAGAAGAGGCTATACTTCCCAACTCATTCTATGAGGCCAACAGTATCCTAATACCAAAGCCTGGCAAGGTCATCACAAAAAAAGAAAACTATCGACCAATATCTCTGATGAACACCGATAAAAAATTCTAAACATAATACTAGCAAACAGAATACAACAATGCACTAAAAAGATTGTACATCAGGATCAAGTGGTATTCATCCCAGGGGCACAAGGATGGTTCAACATACGAAATCAATCAATGTGATATACCACATAAACAAAATTAAAGATAAAAACTATATGATTATATCTATTGATGCAGAAAAAGCATTCGACAAGATACAACATCCATTTATGATCAAAAAAATTAATAAAATGGGTATAGAAGGAAAATACCTTAACATAATAAAGACCATATACGACAGACCTTCAGTGAATGTCATACTGAATGAGGAAAAACTGAAACCTTTTCTTCTAAAATCAGGAACGTGGCAGGAATATCTCCTGTCACCACTGCTATTCAACATAGTGCTGGAAGTTATCGCCAGAGCCATTAAGCTGGAAAAAGAAATAAAAGGCATCCAAATTGGAAACAAAGAAGTTAAACTGTCACTTTTTGCGGACGATTTGATCCTTTGTATAGAAAATCCCAAAGACTCCACAAGAAAACTTTTACAAATAATAAATGAATACAGTAAAGTTGCAGAATAGAAAATTAATGTACAAAAATCCATAGCTTTTTTATATACAAACAATGAAGCTTCAGAAAAAGAAATGAGAAAACGATACCGTTTGTGATCAAAAGAAAAATAAAACACTTAGGAATAAACTAAACAAGTAACGAGAAGGATGTATATATAGAAAACTATAAGACACTATTATAAGAAATTGAAAAAAGTACAAAGAAATGGAAGAATATTCCATGTTCATGGATTGGAAGAATCAACATAGTTAAAATGGCCATATTATCCAAAGCAATATACAGATTTAATGTAATTCCCATCAAAATCCCACAGACACTCTTTCAAGAAATAGATAAAGAAAATTATCAGATTGATATGGAACCACAAAAGGCCCTGAATTGCCAAAGCAATCCTCAGAAAATAAAATAAGGCTGAAGGCATCACACTCCCTGACTTTAGTCTATATTACAAAGCATCAATATTCAAAACAACTTGGTATTAGCAGAAAAACAGACATACAGACCAAAGGAACAGAATCAAAAACCCAGAAATAAACCTGCAAGTACATGGACTGATAATCTTTGACGAAGGAGCAAAAAATATACAATGGGGAATAGAAAACCTCTTCAGTAAATGGTGCTGGAAAAATTGGAAAACCACATGCAAAGGAATGAATCTGGATTGTGAACTGTCACCATATACCAAAATTAACTCAAAGTGGATTAAGGACCTCCACATAAGATCTGAAACCATAAAGTGCATATAGGAAGGCATTGGCACTAAACTTATAGGCCTTGGGCCCAGAGAGCACTTTATGAACTTGACCCCAAAGTCAACAAAAGTAAAAGCATAAATAAGTGAATGGGACTATATCAAACTAAAAAGCTTCTACACAGCAAAGGACACCGTCAACAAAGTAAAAGGAAACCAACCGAATGGGAGAAAATATTTGCAAACAATGCCTGTGATAAGGGGCTAATATCTAAAATATATAAAAAACTCATACAACTCAACATCAAAAAAACAAACGATCCAATTAAAAAATGGGCAGAAGACCTAAACAGGTACTTCTCTCCTGAAGACATACAAACAGCCAACAGATACATGTAAAAACGCTCAACATCACTAGCAATCAGGGAAATGCAAATTAAAACCACAATGAGATACCACCTCTCAACTGTTAGAATGGCTATAAATCAACAAGACAAGGGATAACAAGTGCTGGAGAGGCTGTGGACAAAAAGGAACCCTCATACACTGCTGGTGGGAATGTAAATTGATACAACTACTGTGGAAGGTAGTGTGGAGATTCCTCAAAAAACTAGGAATGGAATTACCATATGATCCAGCAATCCCTCTCCTGGGTATCTACCCCAAAATCCTGTAAATCTTAATCTGCAAAGATATATGTACCCCAATGTTCATCACAGCACTGTTTATGGTGGCCGAGCCGTGGAATCAACCAAAGTGTCCTTTGATAGATGACTGGATAAAGAAGTTGTGGTGCATTTATACAATGGAATATTGGTCAGCAATAAGAAAAGGTAAAATACAGATATTTGTGACAACATGGACAGGCCTTGAGAACGTCTTATTAAGCAAAATAAGTCAGACTGAAAGAAGGAAGAAACATATGACCTCACTTATAGGTGGAATATAAAACTGAAAGTAACAAGGAAACAGAAACTCATTGAGACAGTCAATAGTTTAGTGGTTGCCTGAGGGTAAGGGGGGAGGTGGGTGGGAGAGATGGGTGGAGAGGAGTAGGGAGGGGGAATGAAATATATGGTGATGGAAAGAGAGCTGATTCTGGGTGGTGAGCACATAATGCGAGGTATGGACGATATAATGTAGAATTGTATACCTGGAAACAATGTAATTGTTATCGATCAGTGACACTCCAATAAATTTAACAACAAAAAAAATGTTCACTGATAAAATTTTGGGGGTACAAAGAATTATCACAGTCCTAAGTCAAATCCAGTTGGAACCCTTTATATAATACTATGACCTCTATAAAATCTGTTCTTTATTTTATTATAGCCTTATACATAGTATTATCATTTTATAGTTTTTATTCCTTACAAGACATATTTCTTCTTTAAACGTGAAGTTATGTTACAAAAGTATCTTCTAAAAGGGCAGTCAAGTGCAGTGGCTAATATTGTGTGCTCTGGCATCAGATAACCTGCTTTCAGATCGCAGTACAAACACTGAGTATTATTAGCTGAATGACGATTTGGGCTCTCTGAGCCTTGCTTTCCTGATCTATAAAAATTGAAGAATGATGAAAAACATAAAGAATATTTCCTGAAAGTTGAACAAATAGAGAAAATAAAATTACAGTTATCAATTTTGAGGGTCAACTTTCTGGAGTCATTGCAATTTGAAAGAGAAAACACACACACACACACACACACACACACACACACACACACACACACACACAGAGGCACTCAAGAAACAGAACAAGGCAATTTTTCCAGAACTGAAGACTTTAGCATCTACATTGTGAAATCCCATCATATGACTAAGTATTTGATAGTGTTTGATGCTATAGTAAATTTTTTAAATTTTCATTTTGGAAATGCTTGTTGCTAGTGTATAGAAATACAATTATTTTTGTATTAAATTACATATTTTGAACTTGTTAATTTTGCTTAGTTCTAGTAGTTGTTTTATAGATTCCATTGGGTTTTCTATAAAATCAATCATATTGTCTGTAAATATAGAAAAATTTTACTTCTTCTTTTCTGAACTTTATGTCTCATTTTAGTACAGTGGCTAGAACTTCCAGCACCATGCTGATTACAAGCTATGGAAGTGGACATTCTTGCCTTAGCCCTAATCTTAGGAGAATTCATTATGTATTAGCTGTGGATTTTCATAGATACCCTTTCATAGAAGAAGAAATTTCATTTTTTTAAACTAAATTGTTAAGCATTTTTATGATTAAATGGTATTGTAATTTGTCAAATGTTCTTTTAGCATTTATTGTGATGAGCATATGATTTTTGTCATTTAATCTGTTAAATATGGTGAATTACATTGATTTTTTGAATGTTAAGCTTCAGATGAACTTCACTCACTCATATGTATTCTCATTTTTAAATATTACAAGATTCAATTTGTTAACACTTTGTTAAGGGCTTTTGTGTCTATTTCCTGGTAAGATAGTTTCTACCTTTCTTAGAATTTCTGGTTTTAGTATGAAGATTAGTTGAGAAGTGTTTCCTCCTCCAATAGTTTTGAGTCTGTTTAATATTGGTATTATTACTTTGTTTAATACTTGATAGAATTCACCAGTAAAACAATCTGGTAAAACAAAATCCAATTTTATTTGTTTCTAGATAACTTTTAAATATAGAAACACAACATACAACAATAGAAAATGACATATCATGCAAATTGTAAATATAAGAAAGCTGATAGCACTAGACTAATATCACAAAATATAAAGTAAAAAACAAAAATGTACATAGCTACAGGGAGAGACTTTTGACAACAATAAACAGGATAATTCATCTGGAACACATGAAAATTGTAACTGTGCATTTACCTAATTAAAGAGCTTCAAAATGAATAAAGAAAAAAAGGAGAGAGGATTAGAAAATTATACAATTGTATTTGGATCTTTCTATACTCCTCTGTCAGTAACTGAACAGAGAGAAAATCAATAAGAATATAGATCTAAACATCACTCTCAATCACTTAATCTTGTTGACATTTATGGAATACAGCCAACAAATGCAGCATGCATAGTCTTTTGAAGTGCACATGGGGCATATTCTAAGATAAACCAAATAAAGGAATATAAAATAATACTATCTTTTAAAACCAAATTTTTTGTTCTAAGTAGTGCTTTTAGCTGCATCACACAAATCTTGGTATAGTATCTTTATTTTCATTCAGTGTAAAATATTAAAAAAAATTTGTTTGTGGTTTCTTTTTCACCCATGGGTTATTTTGAAATATATTCTTGTAATTTAAAATATTTGGATATTTTTTAATTAAAAAAATTAATTTCTAATTTAATTTTGTTATAATCAGAAAGCATAACCCATAGGCCAACAAAGAGGTTACTAGGTCTCCTTCCTATACAAAGTAAGGCAGGGGGTGCTCTGAGACAATTACACAATTTTGAGGTTTCTGTCTGCAGTTTACTTTAATCTGATTTATTTCTTCAGCCTGTTGAATGAAGAGAGCAAAACATTTTAGAGTTATAGCTGAATAAAGAGAGAGATTGGGGCATTTTAGACGCACTAACCATTTGGCCTAACAAGGAGTAAGGATTTCCTATGGCTAATTAATCATAAGACAAATTGTTCATCATTAGGAAAGAGGAATTGAACTGCAAAAGAATGTGGACTGCACCTTTAGGAAAACAATTTAGGGAAGCTGGAGGGGAAACAGCTGAATGTGCATATCTCTGTTATCCAAGAATAGAGGCTCAAAAGAACCACCT
Organism: Craseonycteris thonglongyai; assembly: GCA_004027555.1. Taxonomy (NCBI): domain Eukaryota; kingdom Metazoa; phylum Chordata; class Mammalia; order Chiroptera; family Craseonycteridae; genus Craseonycteris; species Craseonycteris thonglongyai. The sequence continues at coordinate 20,242 of PVKE010023221.1, forward strand.
CTAGAGGCTCCTTTGAAAAAATGATACCTATGCCCCCAAAGAAAGCTAGCAAATGGTCATCCTCTACCCAGAGGGCATTGATGGAAGACAACATGTGGTAACTGTCTCAGGTCATTGATAGGGGCCAGATTAGGGAGAGGCACTTGCCCCTTAGCTCTTTTTTCCATGACCCAACACATAAGAGGAGTTTTAGAAGAAGAGGAAAGAAAGAGATCATTCTCCTTACTGACTGAAATGAAAACTGGTCTGGTTGGTTCTAGGAGAAGGGAAAGAAGGATACTATACTAGTCTTATGGTTGAGTTTTTAAATTAAGCTAAAAATTTAAGCATCAAGAATCAATCAGAAAATTATACAATCTTCCAAAAATGTTTTTAAGGAGCAGGAAAGGCAGAGTGTGGTAGAAGATAGGGATTGGGGGTGGGGGACTGACGTTGAATTCCACTGAATTGTGACAGTTTATAGGTGGAATTAATTATAAAATAAGATTTAATATAAAGCCAACAAAAGGTGTAAGATGATGGTATGGGATACAAAAAAAGAAAAGACCAAGTCTCACTTGCATATAGATAGAGGAGACTAGTGCACGTGATTATCAGCACATAATCACATATCTATTGAGAAGAGTAATAGCTAAATCAATGTTACTTTTACAAGGCATTTTGCTGATATTGTATAGATACTATTCCATATAATTTTCAGTAACCTTGTTTTACCCACTTAACAGACAAGGAAATAAAATATCAGAAAGCTGAAGTAATGAAGTTAACTAAACCTTAAAGAAGAAATGGCAAAACTGGGATTTCAATGGTCATGTAACAAATTTCAATCGGTGCCCCTGGTCATGGTACATTATTTCTACACATAATTTAGAAAGATGTGTTCCAAATTAGGATAAATATGTTGTTAACTACTCTGTTAGTTATTTGGTTTGTGGATATTTTTAGTATATATAATAAACTAAGGTGGACTTTGTGTCTCTTATACAGAAGATACACTTTTTTTTTCTTATGGGATTTATATATGATCTATCTTGAGAGCTGATTTAACACCATGGCACCCTCAAGTTCACTAACTGAATTGGAAGCTCACCATTTAAGGACTATCATAGAACTAACATTTTAACACATAAGTTCAAAATGAAACTTCTGAGAAGTCATTCTGGAGTACTGTTAAGAGGCAGAGGACTAACCTAGGATAAGTGATGGTACTGCTGTTATCATATATATTGCTTAGTGGAGACTCCTAAGCCAGTAAACATGTTGAATTGTCCAGTGAGGTATTATTACAACTATTAACAAAAGAAATATAATATGATCTATCACAAAGGGCATATTGTTTATCACCCAATGTATCAGGTTCTTTTTTCATGGGCTGAGACTTGTCCTTAAAACCTGCATTTTAAATAAATTAAAAAAAAAAAACACACATTAAATATTACTTTCACACTATGCTGAACTTAGAGAATATATTTTTTCTTTAAGAACTATGCAATTTAAGTGATAGTGAATAATTATTCTTGCTAAAGAGGAAAAAAATGACACAATTCAAAAGTCATTGAGATTTATATTCTGATTACATTAAATTATTTTTTAACATATATATCTTCTAATGTGGATATACTTACACTGTTAAGAATAGAAACCAACCTAATTTTCTGTCTCTGTGTTTAACAGTCCTGGGTGCAGTCCAACATTCCTGTCCCTCTGCTAAGCAACACTGAAGACAAGCAACAATTTCAAGCAATGTTTCTAATATTTTGGAGAAGTTAATATGATCTAATTAAAGCTTAAGGAAGTCGGGATGGCTCAGCAGGTTGAGTGCTCACATTGCAGCCCTGGCATCTGAGGATCGAGTCCAGTCCTGGCCCTACCAGTGGGGACCCATATGCTGAACTGGGGTGCACTTCCCACCCCAGTTCAGTTCTACCTGGGGCAAGCTTCCCATGAGAAGCCCCCAGTTTGGCTCTGGCCCTTTGAGGCATGCCTCTCATGTGGGAGGCCCCCTGGCTCTCAGGATCATACCTCCCATGTCAGGTTCTGGCTCTGTGCAGCCCCAACCCCCCTGTAGAATAAAACTATGTGGAAAATGATGTACACCTATGGAGACTGTTCTGGACCCTCCCCCTTCTCTCTGTCTCTTTCTGACTCTCTCTTTCTCTCTCTGTCAAAAACAATAAAATAAATCTTAAAAAAATAATAATAATTTAACCTTGAACACAAATCTCCATCTTCTTTCTGATTGGATCACTATGTAAAAGCTGTCAGCACAATATATTATTAATTGAAATAAAATTTAATTTAAAATTTTATGATTTAAACTTGGTAAAATTCTTATAAAAAGTGTGTCCCAAAATTCATGCAAGAAATAATTTTGATAGAAAACACAGGTTTATAATTAAAAATTGTAAATTTTCATTGCTCAATAATGAAAATGTGTTGTTCTTTCATATAGTGCTCTATTTTTAATAACCCTGAACTATCAGTTGTCACGCTGTCTTTTTTTTCATTGGCAACACTTTACTGCACAAATGACGCAAAATTCAAATCTTGCGTGAATTTTGGGACACCCTTTACTAGCAATAGGTCCTGTAAAGTACTATTATTTCCACAAAGGCTTTAAAATCTCAAAAACATTAAATTGTATTCAATTACAAATATGATTATATTGGATATTGTTAGAATGCTTTATAGTGTTATGAATTCTTTTAATGCTACCACGTTACCAACTATGAAATCCTAATGAATGGCTTAAATTATAATTTCTAGATTTTTATTTAACTTAAAACCTTTGACTATTATTAAAATAAGTTAATTAGTAAATAATCTTTGACTACTTGAATGTCTATAAGAAAAATATGAAAGCATATATCATTAAATATAGTTTTAAATTAACTTTAAAATTTTTTATATGTAGAATAGGTATACAGAAAAAAAATTTAGGTCGAGGATCCAAGATGGCAGCATGAGAGGAGAACACCGATAACTGCCTGGGAAGGGCCTTGGGAAAAGAGGGGAATCCACAGGGGAAACCCTGAGAAGAAACCTCAACTAAGAGAACCACACAACGCAGAACAACACAAAGGTTAGAGAAAAAAAGGGAGAACGGGAGAGGTAAAGGGAAACAGCGGTTCAGGGACAGAGACTCAGAGTGCGGCCCGGGGCTGGCAAAAACAAAGGGGGATTGGGGGACTACGGTCAAAGTGGAGCTGGATTGAGGGCGGGCTGGAAGCTGAGACCAAGGGAGCGTGGAATCCCCACAAGACTGTGGACAATTTAACATCCGAACTCAAGGGACAGCACACAGTGCCCTAATCAGATCACAGAGCCTAAAGTGGAACAGGGACTGTGGAGCAGGGCAGCTGCGCTTCCCAGCGGGTGGGGTGAGAGCAGGGCACCAGCCCGCAACAGCTCAGCACCCCTGATTTACGGAGGCGATTGACTGTGAGGGAGCGCCTTCTGAGGACAGGGCTCTTGGAGTGAGGGCTGGGGCTTGAGTGGGCATAGCTGCATTGGACGTGCTTGGAGTGAATCCGGCGGTCGTGGCAGAGCCGGGAGCATAGAGTGGCTGCCGCCCGAACTACGGCCTGTGTGCACAGGGCTTTCGGCGCCCCACCCATCGGGCCACAGCGACACCGCTGCCTACTTGCCAGCGCGCAGTGGGGCTTTTGGTGCCCCGCTCACCAGGCCGCTGCGGCAACTCTGCCTGCGCGGAAGTGTGCGGCTGGGCTTTCGGCACCCCGCCCACTAGGCCAATGCGCATCACTGCGTGCGTGCACCGGGTTTTCGGTGCCCCGCCCACCGGGCCACCCCACAGCGCCGCTGCCTGCTCGCCAGTGCGCTACAGAGCTTTTGGCACCCTGCTCACCAGGTTGCCGAAGCACCGCTGCCTGTGCCCGGGACCGACTTTCAGCGCCCTGCCCACCGGGCCGCGGCAGCGCGGCTGCCTGCTTGCGAGCGCGCAGCTGGCTTTTGGCGTCTCGCCCACCGGGCCTCTGGGGCGTTGCGGACCGCGCACAACTGGGTTGCCTGCCAGGTCTCCGCAGTGTCATTGCCTGTGCGCGAGACTGCGCAGCCAACCAGGGCCTCTGCCAAGCCCCAGCCCATCCAAGTGCTGCCCTGAGGGCGTGCCTTACAGATACGATTAAAGGAGGGGCAGCCAGGAGGAGGAAAGACCAGAGCTCCTGTGCCCCGCCCACACTGAACCACCAGCCCCCCCTGCTGAAAGAGGAATCTGCTATTGTGTCTCAGGCCTGCCCTAGCTCCTACTCACATGACCCCACCCCTGGCCACACCTTTACTACCCTGCTATCTAACAGCTAAGACAGCAACCTGAAGTGCCCCAGGACACAGAAGCTGCCTGCATCCCCCAACCCTCTCCCAAAATCTCCTTCTCCCATAAATGAGTCCAAAAGAAAAAGTAAAGAGAAGCCCATCTGATAGGCAAACCCCCAGAGGGAAAACAGACTCATGCGTAAAGCAAAAAGAACCACATCAAACACAATGCACACCTCAGAATCCAAAGCCCCTCCAGAAGATCAGGGGCAGTCTTTAGTAAAGGACCTTGCACACTTGGAATCAAATCTAAGTGAAACAGAATTC
>PVKE010023222.1:0-7500 GCA_004027555.1 Craseonycteris thonglongyai
GTGTGTGTGTGTGTGTGTGTGTGTGTGTGTGTGTGTGTGTGTGTGTGTGTGTGTAGACTGGAGGTTTGCCAAAGGAGAGATATGTCAATACAGAAGCTTCTCAGGTCACAACACTTGGGATAGATTAGAGAATGTTTCAGGAAAGCCTCCTGGGACACTGGCGCAGTAGCCCAGTGCAAAAGTCTCCAGGCAAGGGGGAAACAAGGGCTTCATTTAGCATTTTTAGTGGTGGTCACGATAACACCTACTGTTAACCTCTCTTTCAAGCACTGACTCATCCCAGGCACTCTTATGAAGTAGTTGATATGCATTAGTTAATATAATCCTAACAACAACCCTGTGAAGGTACGTTTGCTTTCATCTTGAACAGACAGTTCAGGAAACTGAGGCATAGAGAGGTTCCAGAACTTGCCCAAGAATACCTGGCATGGCAATGGGAGAGCTGGATTTTCAACCCAGGCAGCCTGATTCCAGAACACCTTCTCAACCTTTAGGCCATAAGAATGCCTTCTCAAAGATATAAGGGGGGAAACTGTGATGAACAAATAATTATCTGGAACATAAAAATCATTTACTATACCCCCCACCCACCACACACACACAATTTTACTTAGTCCTACCCAACCAATGCATGAGTGATGTACAGAACATAGCCAGCCATTGTCAACATCACAAGAACAGCTGCATGGCTGGATACTTTCTGGATAGCCCTCATATATTTAAGAAAACCGAGGTCCCACAAAGGGAAAGGGGTTCTCTGTCTGCTCAGCCTAAATTCCCAAGGGAATCCTTGCCTCCCTTCTGTGCTATTTGCATCTATGGGTCACACAAGTTCTTCAGTTCAGAACCAGGGCCATACCACAGACTGATGTCATTACCCTACACCTAAAAATGAAACAGGGCACCTTTAATAAATTTTAAGTCTCCCTGCTTGCCCATGACAGACTGAACCAAGACACCACTAAAGATTTTCATGCTGCTTTTGGTTCCTTTCAACAATGAAAAGCTGATCATTTTAGACTGATTGTACTCTAAGAGTGGGGGTTTGGGGAAGGGGGGACTTACATTCATTGTACACCTACTGTGTGCTGGGTCATGCTTATGCATGTGTACTAGGGATATTCAAACATTCATCTTTCCCTCCCCTTTTGATTTAGGTATTATCATTTCCCTTTCTCAGGTTAGGAAACTTACGATTCAGAGAGGTGACCCTTAAAGCCTAACCCTGAAACCCTCATTCTTTGCACATTCCCACCTCTGTACTAATGGAGCACCGCTCACTGCCTTCCACCAGAGTGAGGTGGAAAGGGTGGTTGAGGGGAGATGAGCCACATGAGAAATCAATGGCCTTAACCAAGGCGAGAATAGCCGCCCAACCTGGGGGCCTGATTTGCCTGCAGAAGCTCTGCTTGCTTCCGCTGATACACAAATTGGGTGTTGCTTTCTTTTAAGAGGCTACTGCTGTCATAAATAGCATCTCTCTTTTTTGTTCCTCCCCCTTATCAGCAACTTTATTTCAGATTTGCCCAGCCATTGCCCTTTTCTAAGAAGGCAGCCACTCTAATGCAAAGATAGACCAGAAAGAAGGTCTGGATACTTGTCCCGGCGCTGCCTCTCAGGGCCTGTGGGTGTAGCAAGAAAATATGCTCTGGTATTAATCATACAGACCCTTGTTCAAACCCTGTGTCCCCTAAGTACAACCGTGTGATCTTGGGAAAGTAGCAAGCAGCCATATGGACCATGGACTGATGGTTAGGCTCCTGAAATGAGAGCTGAATGTCCATGTCAGGTCTGCCAGTTAATGACAAAGTCACTAAGACAAGTTACTTCACCTCTCTAAACCTTGGTTTCCCCAAATATAACAACTGGAGGTACTGCTAGCATTTACTGGGGTAGTTGTTAAATTATGAAATGAGATCATACGAGGTGCTTAGCACCGTGCCTGGCACATATTAAAGTGACTAAGGAGTGCTAACTCTCACTATTTATCTCTCTGAGGCTTAGTTTTCTCACCTTGCAATTGGGGATCTGGCTACAAGCTTCACAGGATCATCTTGGGAACAAATGAAATCACTTATGAAGAGCTCATGGTGCTAAAGGAGTTCTTGAATATTAATCCCCTTCCCTCCCTCACCTCTCCTTTCCCTCTCTTGCTTCCCCTCAGAGCTCACCATCTATTCTGTTAGTTTGGGGATCTGACCCAAATACATAGCGATTGCCTTCTCTACTCCGGGCTTCTTTTTACTGCAATGAGACAGAAATCGCAGGACACTATGAGAAAATGTTCACATGTGTAGTTTTATTCCTTTTTATACTCAGTGCCCCAAACATTCAGCTAATAGCCACATTGCTTCCACCCACATGTCTGAAAGTAGGAAGCTCCTAGCAAAGTTTGGTCTCAGAGGGAAGGCAAAAAGGCAGGGGGAGAGGGGAGCCCTGACTGAACCCTGCACAGAAATACTGGGCCACCCATTCCAATAACACTTTATGAATGGCCCCATGGGTTGAGGTCATGGTTCAATAATCATAGCAAACCAGACTCTTCTTCACAGGGTGGGGGTAAAGGCCCAGGTAAATCTCTAATGGTATGCACCAGCTTTCTCCTAACTAGATGGAGGTGATAAATCAGCAGAGTATCCAAACAAAAGAAAGTCAGGCAAGGAAATTTATATGTATTATTCATTCCTCCTCAGCACAAACACCTAACAGAAAAAGAGCATAATGACCTCTCAATCACATTCTCTATTCCCATGGGAATAAAATTTACTCCCCTGGGGAAATGTTTAAAAAGAAATCCATAGCACTAGTTAAGCCAGTCTTATTGTGGCTCACAAACACTACGAGTTTTCTCCCACCCCAGATCTTTCCTCTTAACTGATCCCTTCTTCTCTTCACCTGTATTTCAAAGTACAGTTCAGTGAAGCAAGGATCAGCTGTCTCACAGAACCTAATAATATTTAGCATTTAGTGAACTGCTATTGATCACTTGTCCCCTGGACTGATTCCTACCTTCACCAACTTCCTTGTATACAGTGACATTATGAGCATGTTATCAAAGCAGTTGATGTGCCTGGTCTGTCTGATTCATGAGAAACCAGGAAATTCTGGTCCTACAGTACAGACCATGTAACACAAATTAAACCAACCAACTCTTAAGTAGTGGCATCTTTCACAATGACTAGTGAACATCCTAAAGGCATCATTAAAGTATATGACCATGATCATGTAATTTAATTCTACCAACGTTTTAAGCATAGTATTTTCAAAGCATTGAAGTGAGTACACTTAAAGAAAGCAAAGATGAATAAACTATGACATTGACATTCCCAAGATTCATCATGTAAAACAAGGTACTGAACCTTCAAATGACCCCAAGGGGCAATGTAAAGAAAACGAGTGAAATGAACAAAGGCTAAACCTGTATGTCATTTCCTCATTTTTAATACTCATAAATACCGGCAATACTTCCTCTGCTCTAAGCAACAAAACCACAGTGCAAACACTATGGTAAATAATAATTATAGTTAATGTGTATTTATTGAGCATTTTCCATGTATGGCAAAACTGTCTAAGTCCTCATACACATTCCCTAAGTCATGTACTACTCACAAGAACTCCGTGAAGTGGGTACTACTAAAAACTTCACTTTACAGATAATGAATTAGTGGCACAGAGAAGCAAACTGTCAAAGGTCACACAGCTTGTAAGTGGCAGAGCCAGACTCTGAACCCAAGTAACGCAGCTTCAGAGCCTATGCTCCTCTCCACCATACTGTACTATGAAGAGAAAACTTCCCAGACCATCTGGGGGAATCACAGGAACTGATGGCGTCTTAGTGCATAAGAGTACATGCCTGCCTAGAGGGGCCAACCTCTCAGTCTAGCCTAATATAGGCACCTGGGAATGTTGCCAGATCTTCTGGTTTTTCAAAAGAAACTAGAAATGTTGATTTTTGTGTAAACTATTCAAATTTTTGTGTGGTGATCACAGTTAAGATAGAAGGAAAGAGAGAAGACACAAGCCAGTAACAACTAACACTATACAAAAAAGAGAGGAAGTACAATAAAGATAGCTAGATAGATCACAGATTAATAGATAAACGAGGTACGGTGGGAAAACCATGCAGGTAGGGGTTGCTATCTTGCCTTTCCCCAGGATGGGAGTTCTAGGAAGGCCTCAGGAGGAGGTAGGAGTCCCTGAACAGGGCCTTAACCCTATGGGAAGAATATCTATGAGCAAGATAGAAAGTTATTTTAAAAAAGAAAGAAAAGAAAGTTATTTCAGGTAAAATCCACAGCAACACACAGAACAATGTGAAGGAGGGGGTAATTTATTCATTGTTTTCCATTCCTGCTATTGTTGTTTTCAGCAGGGAATCATTTTATCAAACAAAACCTCTCATGGGATCCCACTGGTGAAGACAGATTGGAATGGAGCTGCTGAAGCAAGAGCCCAGAGGCTGGAGGTGGTAGAGGAAAGGGGGAGGAAGAAGAGAGTGAACCTCTGGAGACAAGTACACGCCAGGGTGGGAGACCTGGGAGATCAATTTCCCTCCCTTCCTCAGGAGCCATTCTCTATCACTGGAGAAAATCAATCTTCAGCATAATAACTCTGCATATCTTAAAGTTCACAGGGAAATAATGGTCCTGCTGGCCTGTTCAGCATTCTGTCCATACTGAAGTCTGTCTCTCAGTGGCATCCTTAGATTTGGCCCAGCTTTTCTTACTTTCACTGAACCAGAGGTGGCTGGGATGAGAACAGTGGCTGGCTCTTGTCCTGAATGTTGTTTCCACTCCCTCTACTAATTGTGGGGAGATTTTTCAATCATTCCCTCCAGTATCTTTTGTCAAGCATCTCCAAAGTATCTGACACAGAACCATGTTCCCACTGCTAACGGCAAATAGTTCTGCATCGTAGGACCAGCCGTGGTTGACTGTGAGCTGCAAATGAACTGTTGACTCCTGTTTGTCACAATATGAGGGATATGAGGCCAGCTGGGGATAAAACATGCCTCTGAAATGCTTTTTGTCTGTAGAATCAGTGCTGGAGGAGCAAGACTTCAGATCTTCATTCAGCTGTGTGCTGTATCAGGGATCTTAGCCCTAAAGAAAGTTTACAGGGCCAGAAATATATGTCATACATGGAAAACTAGCATGCAGTTTCTAGGGGGTCAAGTAACCTCTGTGGTTCAACACACATCTCAGAAATTTAAAACCACTCTTTCATTCAACAACATTCATCAAGCAGCTACCATGTCAGCTGTTACGCTGGGAGCAGGGTCCCTTGCACTGAAGAGCTTTCAATCTGGTTGGAGGAGCTGATGATGGATAAAAGAGTGATGAGTTTGTTGTTATAAAGCATATAAGTATGGCAGGACAGAAAGAACGTCCTAATGCATTCTGCCTGGGGACACTGAGCCTCAGAACCCTTGAGCCCCATGGACAGAAGCGTGAGAATGACCATGCTCACTTATACCTGGCTTGTAACTCAGTGCAAGGAAAATCCCCATTCTTCACAGGCCTCCTCGAGTCCTTTAAATCTCACTCAGCAGCAGCAGTGCTCCTCCTTCGAGGATACTGAGCCCCTGGAAGTCTCTTCCCCTGGAAGTCCAGTGGTGCCCACACTAGAGGCTCATGGACCAATACAAGACCAGAAAGGAAATGGGGTCTGGGGCTGGGGGCGCACACTTGACATTGTTTTCTCTTGCCAAGGAAAGACATTAAAAGAAACAAAACAAGAAATTACCATCTCTCAACACTATTTAATAAGAGAGGAAATATAGCACTAAAAAAGAAGAAAATAATTGCACATAAAGAAAGGGGATTCAAATATATGATGTTGGGGGAAAAACTGACTCTGGGTGGTGAACACACAATGAACACATAGACAATGTACTGTAGAGTTGTATACCTGGAACCTATGCCACCCCAATAAATTCAATTTAAAACATAACCCTGCCACACACACACAAAAAAGCTGTCCTTTAAATTGAAAAGTTCAACTTTCTGAAAACTCACTATAAATTCTTACCTTTCCTTATTTTCCCACTGATACATGTAAACCTCATCACAAATTGGCCTGGAGCACTGGACCAGCCTTTTGGGAATGAGTGATTGAATCCCAGCTTTCTATCTAGTTTATGAATTCCTTCTATCTTTTTCCGGTGAACAGTTGTCCCACCAAGAATGTTCTACCAAGTTACTGTTTTTCAATAGCAATTGCCAGAGAGCACTAACAGCTCCAAAGTATGCCATCATCTTGAGCAGCAATCTGTGTCCTTATGGTTTGCCTCTCTGGTCTAATTCTGCCCTCCAATATCTCAGAAAGTATACCATAATTTCTCTTCCACTGACAACCAATCTCTGGTTTCCAAGTGGGCCCTGTTCACTTTTCAGTGACTCACTGTCTCCATTATCCTTGGGTCCAAGGCTAGAACTTTTGACCTTTCTGTTCCTCTCACATGAGTCATTTTATTGGTTAATTAATTGATGCATATGTACTTAAGACTGACAGCTGAATATAGATGGGCTGCTGGTCTAAGGCCTCTCCCTGTTTAAACACTTTCTATATCTCCCTTGCCCACAGGTCAAGCGTTGACTTCTTAGCATAGCATTCAAGTATGTTCATGATGGACTCAGACAGCTGTTGTGACATCATCTCCCATTAGTTCCCCTCATCAGGACCACACTTCCCAGGCCCTGTGCTTCTTAGCTCTAGGCATCTGACTTTAATTTTCCCTTTTCACAGAGCACTCTCTGAAGGTGTTCTAACTCCCACCCATGAGCAAGATTAACCTCTCTCCTTCTTTGGTGCTTCTGTAACCATTTATTTTACAATCAGGTAGTCTTCCATGAATTTACTGGGAAGGTGTTCTGCCTCCCACACTAGACTATACATTCCTTGAAGGGTGTGGTTTATAACTTGTTCAGTTCTCTATGCCTACTAAATACCTAGCACACTCCTTGACAGTTAATTGGCCCTCATAAATATTTGGGGAGTTGACCCAAAGACATCAACTCTCAATTCCAAGGGCTTTATAAACAAGTTAAAAGCTAAGATTAATACACATGAAATGATGGTAAGCAGAGCAATGAATTGCCAGGGGAGTTTAAAGAAAGGTCAATAAGAAATCAAGTGTTCAAGAGAAATTTCAAGGAAAACATGAGTACCGTAACATAGCAGGGTAACCTGGTATGAGAAGTTAAAGCGAATAGCCAGGTGCAAACACACAGAATCAGGGAGAAGCACACTGGTTGAAAGAGAGCAGGCTGCTTAGCAGCCCAGTCTTATTTAAACTGAAGCTTCCTTTTGGGGAGGACTGCCAAAGCGTTTCATTACATGCTGGGCATAAACTCCAAGGGTTGTTTCATCCAACACATCCTCAGATGCTTGAATTCAAGCTTTGGAAGGAAGTAGTAGATGTGCATAGAAAATTGCTTCAGAATTGAAAACCAGAATTCAGTCCTCAGCCTTTTGTAAGTTGAGACCCAATTAAAACCA
>PVKE010023222.1:12500-24839 GCA_004027555.1 Craseonycteris thonglongyai
AAGAGGACTATCCTCCTGGAAAGATCTGGAAATCATACAGTGACACTAAGTTCTACTCACTTCCTCACCTATGTACTGCAGGCTGCACTAAAGACACCCCTAAGAGGCAATGGATGGGGGAAAAAATCCTTGAGACAAAGACATACAGAAGTCATCCCATTTCCCCTGAACCATGGAGGCCCTGGCTCCAGGTAGAATCCTGGTTCTCAGTCTCGATAAGACTGAGTAGTCGATGGCCAATAGAGAACCAGTAACTTCAAGGTGAATCTCTGGGTGTTATGTGTGCTCCAAGATGACCCATCCAACATACAGTAGCTACCCAGCTCAGAGATCGATTGTTGAAGTACCCTAAGTCTTGCCACACATCCCAAATCTCCCATCACTCCCTTAGAAGGGACTCACCAGAAATAAAAGATTTTTCCTTTACCACTCTTTCTTTGGGTCCATAAGCCAAAAGCACCCCTGGGGACAGCAGGCTCTGTTTTCCTGTGACACACAAGACCCCTGCCCTCCAATGCACAGTCCAGGTCAATAGGCAGTTTCCTGTGAAGGCCCACTGTGGGGACACCCACTTTACCCTCAGATTGGTGCCTCCGTTAAGGGACAAGGCCTCCATATCTCCCTGGGTTCTGTGCTGCAGTGTTGTTTGGAGTCAGGACGTTCTGCGGTGCATTGTACAGCAGCTGGGCCCTGAGCACACAGGGCTGAGCAGAGCCGCCCCCACAGCCCTCACTTCCCCAGCATCTGCCTTGCCAATTATCAGTCCAATGGGCCAGTTCTCATCCTGTGTTGCTCTTGGGGAAAGTGAGCAGGCTAGGGAGCTGGCCTACATTGGAAGTGGAACAGCAGAAGCTGCCAATTAACATGAGTTACTTTTTTGCCTCCCCTAAAGCGGTTAATCTCTAGGGAGAAGGTATAAAAGGTATGATCCCTGGCTCTCTAGGAATTCCTTAGATGCCTCAAATCTCTAGGAGTTGGGACAAGTGTCAAAGGTCACTTAGTCTAACTCTGTCCAGAGCTTAGATCCCTGAGATGACCTCATCAGCTTCTTCCTGAATACATCCATGTTTGAGGAACTCACCACTACTCATAGCAGGGCATTCCACTTTTGGATAGCTCGACTGAGTTGAAAGCTCTCCCTTAAGTTGAATCAAATTCACCTTCTTACAGCTTCCTCACTTCGTTCCTAGCTAGTGAGTGAGTCTAGCCAACCACTCTCAGGAAATAACCAACCACTCAGGAAAATGGCTTAGAGGCCAAAAATATAAGTGTGAAAAAAGCCCAAGAGGAAGCCTACGACAGCAGCAAGGCTAATAGATGGAGGACTTTTCTTGTGGACAGTCAGGTGACAGATTCAGCACGCAGCAGGATTGCAGCAGCCCCGAAAACTCTAGTCACACACATCACCCAATGAGAGGAGCTCCTCCGCCATGGAGCGAAGAGCAGAAGCTGCAACCTCAGCTTTGTAGTTCACATTCTCACTGGGAAGAGAAGGAACAGAGAAGCACCTGGAGACACCTGAAGCTCGGTCCTTGTATTGCAGGCCTTAGATGACAGGCAGTGCAGTCTCTGAAGGAGGGATTGGTCTTTATGACCACAGGCCTTGGCTTCTTACTAAAACATTCTACTAAAGCCATTTTTAAAAGCTTCAAGTTTCTCTGCCTCAGGCCTGGCTCAAACCTCCTCACAAAGACTTGAGCCAGCCCTACATGCTTCAAAGAGCTGTTGACTCAAAAACTCAGAAGGCGTTTGGGACTGTCCCCCGTTCTGTGGGAAGAGCAAGGAAAAATATCAGAAAGGAAAAAAAAATCTCCTTTCACACTAGGGAAGCAGCAAATCAGACAAGTTCAAAGAGAACAGATAAGGTGGGGTCCAGGCTCATCACCATAACAACAAGCCCAACTATTCCAAAAGACGGCATATTTTGTTTTTCTCTTGAACTGTCATTCTTCTCAGTACTGTCACTCTCTTTGCCCCCTCCTGGTGGGAGACAAGTTGTGACTTTTTCACTCCCACCACCAAGCTGCCTGGCTCTGGAGAATACAGCTGCTATGGGATGGGAGGAAAAGGGGTTGTCCAGAGGAGTGCTCAGAAGACTCAAATTCTGTCTTTCTCCTTTCCCTGGCCAAGGCTGGTAAGCTTTTAGCTTGTCCATGAAACATGAACATAGCTGTCTTTACTCTTGTAGGAACACTATGGACTAGATGAGGACACAGAGCCTGGTCTTTAAATAAGAGATCGTTGTTCCTGCCCCAGGATGCCCCTTCATATTCCAGCAAAAGAGAATCAAAGGGAGTCAGTAAGGGCAACTGAAAAGAAGACCTTGGGCCTTCCTTGAAAGAACTAAACTCAAGGCTATCAGAAAGCTAAGAGCACACCTAAGGGAAATACGTGTAAACTCCTCAACTATTTGGGCTAAGAAGGCACTAACATTTCATTCCCTTTCTTATCAAACTGTGCCAAATTTAGACAGCTGTGCTACATCTAAGTTTGTTTTCTGATATTGGTGGTGATAGAACCTGCGGCCACGTGATTCCAAAGTTCCCTGCTACTAAAGAACTGTGTTGGCATAAGGAAGGATCAGTAACACCATGTGCCCTGTAAGAGGTGGCAGTCCCTTGTCATCTGACTACCTTCTTTATTTGTACAGGATGTGTCCCCCACACATACATACACTGCCATCTCCACAGACCAGAGACCTCCTTCAAAAGTGAGGGATGCTCTCCACTCTCAGATATAACCAGATGCTCAGTCACTGAACCTTCCCCCTTCTGCAGTTTTACAGAATATACCCCCACCCCCACTCTGATGTGAATATCTAACCCTAGTTCCTTCCCCAATATACCAGAAGTGGACACTCCACCTTCTATGGTTAGGAAAGCAGATGTTCTCCTAGGGTTTTTGAAGGTAGTATTATAATAAAAAAGATGCCTACTACTCCCTATCCTTGAAGGTAATCTGCAACCAAGGTAAACTTGAAAAGACCATGAGGATAGAAACAGAAACAGCCTTGGTGATGAAGGAGGCAAGGTACACTTCAGCTATTGGGAAGTTGGTCAGCTTGTGAAATCAGCAGGGTTTGCTCCTTTTCTCCCAACTGTTTTTCTGCTTTTCAGCTTTCCCCAGACCTTTTCCCCATCACTCTCTCTGAGCATCACTGTCTGATAATTACCATGCCTCCCCACCACACCCCTAGCCCTACCCATACAGAGAAGTTTTATAAGAACTTCTACTAACCATAATTCCTCCAAGGACTCTAAATTACAGATGCAGAATTATGGACCTCCTGAACAACAAACAGGGAAACATTTTAAGACTTCTAAAAATTCATGCCAAGTGGGAATTTACACATTCAACCAACTCTTGAATCAAACACCAAACTCATTTTGGCACATTTCCTTATCAGGCCATTATACAAGAGCAGGAGAAACTCTACCCCTTTGAATAATCATTCCCACAGCTTTGGAAGCCAGAATATGCCTTGCCAAGTATAAGCCATAATCAAGGACCATCTGTTTTAGCAATACAGGAAGCAACCAAAGGAGTATGCTTTAGATAATCCTCCAGCTCTGCTGGGCCAGGCTGCTTCTGGGGAAGGAAGGCATGCTGCTATTTGCCAGCTGCAGTCCCGAGCTCAGCCCTGCTGGGTCCTGTACAATGCACCAGATAGAACTAGGGCCGAGATTACTGGCTTGGTCAACAACAGACCCCTCTCCACTCGCGCAGATTCTAATCGGCAGATGTCAAAGGAGTCCCTAAAGCAGGACAGTTCACTCTTTGCTTGTCTACATCCCTACCTGACAAAGAACATGTGGAGATCTGTAAAAGCAATGTTCTACCCAGTGCCACCAACTACTAACCAATCAACCGCGGTGCGTGCCTATGCCAGCTGAGCCATGTATTTCACTTTAATTCAATGAGAAACTTGTTCTACCTGAGCAAACAATATAAACAAAGGTGGTAGGGCCACCATGACATCTAGAGATGGTATTCTTTCAGGATTTAAGGGTATTCTCTTGTCTGTGGTCAACAATGTCACTGAGCACTTTTCCCCCGCCCCCTGAGCCATGACCTCCCAGCATGACCACCAGTTTTATTTGGTTGTTCTCATCACTTGGTGAGATATTGTCCCTCAGACCCCACTTCTGAACCTTACTGGAGGTGATAGAACTCAGGGATGGTCTCACCAGACTGATGGCCTTTCTCAGGCTCCACAAAGTGAGCTCTGTCCACTTGCTATTGGACTGGACTACTAGGAATTAAGCAGGCTGCTCCCTGACCCTCTTCATCCAAAACCAGTACAAAGACCTTCTCTGCAGGCAACAGAGATTTCTAAATTCATCCACCTGAGTCTGCCTACAATGTCTGTTAGCAAGCATCTCCAACAGAAAAATGGCACCGATTAAGCATAATTATTTGGATTTAATAGCCATTTTTCTAGCTTAGTATCTTTTTACTAGTCCAAGTCCCCCCAGTTTTTTGTTTGTTTGTTAGTTTGTTTGTTTGTTTTGCCTAAATTAGGACTCAGAGCAGTAAGTTAAAGGTATACACTGGTAGGTCTATATTATACATGAAATGAGTGTCTTATTAAATTGAAATCATATGCACATCTAGGGGGAAGTTAATCATAAAAACCAACTCTCAGGAAAATGCTCAGAGACAAACAATAAGCAAAGTCAAATGCGTTGCTGAGCAACAGAGGGGATAGAGGGCAGAAAATGAGCTAAAAGGGAAGGGACAGTTTTCTGAAAGACTAGCGTAAGCTCAAGGGTGCAGATCTTAGAGGAAGCTGGCCTGAATTTTTTGTGGCATTTCCTGCCCCAGAATAGGCATTAGGGAGGGGAGGTTTATCAACTAAAAATAATCAGGCATGCTCAGAAAATTGTTACACACACCACACTTTTTTTCTGGGAATGTTTAATACTCTGTCAGTGAATAAAAGGCCTTTCTGACTATTATGTATGTTAATGAGGGTGATGGGGTTGAGTGTATGTGTGTAAAAATGCTGTTACTTAGATGGTCTCTAGGCCCTTGGCTCACTTTACTCTTTTCCCCTTCCCCTGCCCCTCCTCCTCTTCCTAGGACAAGACCAGTGCTCTGAGCCTCAGCAATGTGGCAGGCGTGTTCTACATCCTGATTGGAGGACTTGGACTAGCCATGCTGGTTGCCTTAATCGAGTTCTGCTACAAGTCCCGTAGCGAGTCCAAGCGAATGAAGGTGGCATCGTCTCCCCAGGCCATTTTCCTACCTGTTCTATGATACAGCTGGGTTTCCTAGGAGTCCCTCTACTAACAGGGTGGGAGTGACAGGTTGAGGTCAGCCCAAGGCAGGAGGCATAAAGCTGTTACGAGGAAGGTGACAGGGAAAGAGGCAGCTGTGAGAAAGAAAGGACAATGGGAAGGGAGGAAGATTGTAAACATAAGGTCCAAGAAAACAACTACATCAGCCCAAGATGGGGTGTTGAGATTAAAAGTTAGGAGTTGAAGTGGACAGTGAACACATCACAAGGTACAAGCAATTGTTACAAAGGTGTAACATTGCTGAGTTTGCATTAACAGAAGTGTATCTTCCAATATAGGGGAGAGGGTGTCTACCCTCTACAAAATGGATGATCTTGCCATGCTTGGTGAATTAGGTTTTTCCTTAACTACCATATTGTGAGACAGACTTTGGAAAAGAGGATGATGTACAGGGAAGGGTAACCAGATTAATTCAATGACCCCAAACTACATCAAATATAGCTGAAGGCAACTAATGGGAGAAAAGAAGAATTATGGATGATGAGAGCTGTCTAAAAATATAAAGACTTTTCAGGTGGCAAAGAAAACAGACTAGTTCTGTGGGGTCCCAAATGGTACAGCAAGAACTAATGATTAAAAGCTATGGAGAACAGGCCCTAACACAGTAAGGGAGATCTACTTGTCTTTCAGAGCTACCTAAAAATAGGATGGACTGTCTCAGTAAGTAGCAAGTGCCCGTCACTGGATGCTAAGAAGTAGAGGCTAAATAACTCTTGACTAGGATATAGATTCAAGTATCCAAAGGGAGTTAGATTAAATAACCTTCAAGGCCCTATACATTTGATCAATTAGCCTCAATTAAAAAATGTTTATGGAAGTGTTAATCATGTGAGCAACACCATGTGCTAGACATCTGAGGAAGTAGAGAGGACTGAGATGCAAACTATAACCTTCAATGCCTTCAACAAATAGTGAAGCAGAACAATTATTCAGTGAAGCTACCTATCACAGAAAATAGGAAGCTTACAGCAATATAGAGGAAAAAGAAATTAGAGAAGGCTTCTGGGAAGAGGCAGAAATTAAGAAGAAGGACAAGTGGGGTACAGGTCAACAGAAATAGAGAAAAACGCCGTCACACTGAGTTCTGAACCCAAGCATTAGCTTGGCTTGATTAGACTAAGAAGATTCACTGATAGGATTTGCTCTCCTAGAATGTGTCCTGAGATGCCCATTTTACAACCTTCAATTGCTCCCAAGCTCAGCACACCCACTGCTGGATCATGACCTCATACCTAGCTCTTCCCTGCCTTGGGCCATCAACCCTACACATACCTCTATGGTCACTCATGAAGAAGACATTGCTAGACATTGCTTCCCCTGTTTGGAAACTCTGTATTAAGTTCTGTACACAGGACTGGGAATGGAGGGAAGGGGACCTTCTGTCTTGGCATTCAACATTTCCACGCCATGGCTCCAGCCAACTTCCCCCTCCCAGGCAATCTGCTCTCTTAACATACTCCACACTCCAGCCACCCACTCATGCTTCCCTCCCAGGTGCCTTTATGCAGGCAGATGCCTCTCCCTATCTTCTGTCCCACAGGGCCCATTTAAAAGGCAAGTTCTCTAAGATAGAATAACAGGAACAGTTAGGGAATGGTGGTATGATGATATTTGGCCAAGGGTCCTAAAATCACTTCAATCCTACTCTTGATCAGCTCACCCACTACCAGGTCCAAAGACAAAGCACAGCAAAAGCACGGGCCTTAGCCCATAAACCCAGTGCAGACCCCTCATGGACCTTGACTGCATACGGTGAGGTCTCCTAGAATCTCCACAAAGCTTTCTTTGCCTATTCCATCCAAAACATAAGCCTAAAAACCCTTCTAAAATTAATGTAGAATTGCATCTGGAGGAAAAAATCTCATGGAGGATAAAGAGAGGCATGAGAGGAAGCTCCTATTTGGTTAGGCAAATACAGCCATCAAAACTACCCAGTCTGGAAGCACAAACATCATCCAAGGTGGGTTTGTCCCCATCTATTTGCACTCATGCTGTGTGATGAGACCAGACATTTACCAAGCAGGAAACCTCTTAAGACTTCCAGCCCTTCCTATGGGATGACCATATCCCACTCATCATGGTCAGTGTTAGGCAGTGATACCAGGGTGACTAAAGACTGGAATCCTCTTAAAACTGGACAGTGCTGACCTTCACCACTGAAGTCACAACCTTCAGGTTAAGACAAGAATCCTCAGAATCCTTAGTTTGCAGCTTTAACCTTAGGTTTACTTCACACAGTTGTTAACCTTTGCTTGTGCATTGTTGAGTTCCTTTCCCCCTTTGATATCACATGAGAAGAATATAGAGCAAGTGTCATAGGAAAAATGATAAAATCACACTGACAATATTCCTTCCACAAAGACATACTGAGCACCACCATATATGAGGTATTGCTCAGCACTGGGGATACAGTCAGGAACAAAACAGATACAGCTTCTGCTCTCAGGCCATTGAAAGTTTGATGGAGAAGGCAGGAAATAAGCAAATGCACATATTCAATGAGTGTTGTGAAGAAAAGTGCCCAGTCCTGATTGGGGAAATGGGGACTGGGGCAGGTCAGAAAGGCTTCCCTGAGAAAGTGATGTTTAACAGACTTGAAATAAAAAAGGAATTAACCAAGGGAAGAGAGCTGCCAGCAAAGGATGCTCAAGTGTCAAAGACCCAAAGACCAGAACGCTTGTCCAGAAATCAGAAGAAGGCCAGAGAGACCATGGCATAGGAAGACTGAGAGATGAGAAAAATATGTGAGAATTGGGAACTCAGAGAGGGATTCGGGCAGCCAGAACATTTGAGTATAATTTAATTGTCATATAGTAGCAAAAATATATATGCTAAGACAAACTCCAAACTAAATAGACTCAAATTCACCGTCCCTTCCTTTTGCCTGGGAAAACAGACTAGAACCTGAGTTCTTAGGTGATATGAAGGATGACGAGGGTCCTATTTACCACTTTGCTCCCAAAGGAAAATAATCCCAGACAATCCACCCCCAGGAGAGCCTCTTACCTTCCATAATGGTATGTGTTTGAACAAACAAGGGCCATGTTTAAGCCACAGTGACTGAGGCTTCACACACTTCCATGGAGTTAATGAACGCTTGAGACTTGGTAATGCAGGGGCTGCATCCATCACAGTAGGCAGTCACTCTGGATCTGAGCACAAGTGCTAGGAGGAGGTCATTAGTGAGGTTTGAGCTTCTCTTAGGGTGTTCTACAACATGCAGAGGTAGGGCAGAGTTTTCTTAGAAAAGTGAATGTCTGAGAAGTAAGGATGCAATCACTGTTAGAGAAATGAGTCTCTGAAGAGCCAACTTGAGGGACTTTGAGGTAAAAGTTTTTATTCCTGAATATCGATTTCAAAACAGCAACTCTAAGAGTGAGCTTTAAGAATGGCTGGTATGGAGCAGGGAGAACCGCATTTCCCAGAGGCAAGAGAAGGAATGGCATCAGCTTTTGACAGCTTAGCTGTAGGAGGTAGGAAGAGCCACAGTTAAAAGGTCATCTACTTTGACCCTAGACTACATAACTGTAACTTTAAGCAAGTCAGTCCTCAGTTTCTCTTTAAAGTGAGTGAAACAAACTAGATCGGTGTGTTTCGACCTCGTTTGCCTATTAGAATCACCACAGGAGTTTTTAAAACTCCAGATGACCAGGCAACACATCACACCTATTAAGGCAATGGTTAGGTCTCAGGCTTCAGTGTTTTGTTTTGTTGGTTTTGTTTTTCCCCAAAATCCTCTAGTGATTCCCATGTGCAGCCAAGTTTGAGAACTAGTGATCTAGTCGTGTTTCGTATTGCTTTCACTCCAAAGTTTTGACTTCATTCATTTCTTCTCCTGGGATCCTGTATGTATTCGAAAGAAGCCAGCACGCAGACAGTACCCACTATCAACAGATGTATAGAGTTGCTGACCTCTGAGAAGCCCTTAACTTCCTTGAAAACCAGTTCTCAAGGACATGATCTTGGAGGGTTTCAGTTACATGCCCAGCTAAGTTCTCTCACACTTGCTAGGCAGCAGTGTGGACTGTGCCACCAATCTTCTCCTTTAAGATGAATTTAGCAAGTACCACTTCAATGAAACACTATGGGAATGTGTGAGACCTTTTAAGAAACAAAGCCCAAGGTGATCTGTGTGAACTTTAAGCTTCCTTTTTTTTTTTTTTTTTTAAGTAAAGGGATGTGGCAGAGAAAAATCATAGAAGATAGACGTCAAGTTAATCTATAGACATTTCCATATTTTCCACTCACATACAAAGTTATTTTCAACATTTTTTTAGGTGAGGATAAGTAACCAATAATTCTTCATGTTTTCACTTCACATTTCCCCCAAAGAGCATCACAGTGGTATTTATTTGGACTTGACTTAGAAGAATGCAGTCCAGTCACATTTTCTCTTCAGTGGAGGACAACCAAACCAGAATGTAAATAAATCGATTCGAGAGATTTGAAGAGAAGGCAGAACCAGTGTAGGTAGAGCATCATCTGGGGAAAATATGTGTAAGTCATAGACTTCAAAAAGAAAGAACATTTGAAAACATTGCTAGAATTGCCAGAAATAAGAGGATACTTCCATCAAAGTATAGCAGAAAGAATAGAAAATTGATCAAAATTGCCCTGTTTATATCTGTCTGACCACAGTAGTTTGACTAACTTCTCTGATCACTAGAATCATGGGAATATGCAAAGGAGAAAACCGTAGACATTTTGAGAAGGATCCTAGGTGGATGGGTTTTCTAAGACAAACTCAAGAATAATGAGTAAGCGTCTAACTACATGCTGGACACTCTGGGAGACAGCTAAGCATTAAGAAGGCCTTCTCCTTGCCCATTCCAGATAGTTAGCTCCATTAAAAAGGATAACACTTATATACCTGAAGCAGAACCATTACAAGAGAATATATAATGTATGAGTACTAAGGTGAGGGGTGGCCAGCACTTGCTGGTATGGTCTAGGACAGCTCCAAGAAGGAGGTGACAGCTGAATGCAACTTGAAGGATGGGTAGCATTGGTTAGAGAAAGAAACCTCTTAACTCATACAAAAGTCTCCTCTTCCTTTATGTTGATTCCCACCAAGAAACTAAGCCCCACCTAAAAAAGTCTATGCGTATCCTTTAATGTGAACTTAGAAGTGACAGGAAGAGATAAGGATTTGGATTTCATGTCATGAAGTGTCTTTCTTTAAAGGAACTCAGAACATAATCCTTCCTTTTATCTAATAGGATACGGTTCTAATTCCAGATTGTGGTCTTAAACATTCCACTAACTCATCTGGTCCTGGGGTGATTATTGGAGTCTATTTCATACACAGAATGCCAACATTCTAGAAATCACATGTTTATTAGCACTGATCTGAAGTGTCAGTTTAGAAATGCAAAAGGGCTTTAAAAAAAAGAGAGAGATACAGGTTATATGTGCTGATGGAAAGAGATAAAGACACAGATAATGATGTTTGCTATACATTCTCATTTTCTTTAGCGCATGCCCCTTTCCAATTACATTTTGTCTATTATATTATTCAAATGAGTCCTACATTCCCTTAACACATGCTGCTACAGTTAGGATAGCATTTTCCCTGAAGTATATCAGAGGTAGTTTTAATTTTAACCCAACAATAATACATCCTTAATATTTTTCTAACATTTTGAGTGATTTTCACACCATAGCATCACTCTTGCTAATAAAAGTCTATAGGTACACAGATAACTAACTACATTTTATAAACAAGAAAATTTAAAAGGTCTACAGAGGTGAAGAGTTATATACAGGGTCATGTAATTAGTTGGTATCAGAACCAGGACTAAAATCCAAGTTCCATAAATCCCATTTCCAAGCTTTTCTACTTGGTTCCTGTTGCTACATTGATAGTCATCAGTACTACCATGGAACTATTCCACCTTTAGAAATCACAAAATAAAAGAACCAGAAAGGATCTTAGATCACCCAGTCCTACATACCTCATCAAACAGAGAGAACATGAGGTTCAGAGAGGGGATCAGACTTGTCCAGAGCCATGCAACAGTTTTGTGAGTTCATGGGAAATCAAGATTAACATTACAGATTAGGGAAGGAGTTGGACCGGGGAAAGGATAGGAGTGACATTTTAAATCCAGTGTTGACTCATTCTCTTTGCCAATCATTGCTAAGGACCGGGGGAAGAACCCCTGGTCCTCCTGAAAAGGGTTTCTGTTTGATCCCACAGCAATCCATCAACGAAGCCATACGGACATCGACACTCCCTCGAAATAGCGGGGCAGGAGCCAGTGGAGGTGGCAGTGGAGAGAACGGCCGAGTGGTCAGCCATGACTTCCCCAAGTCCATGCAATCAATTCCCTGCATGAGCCACAGTTCAGGGATGCCTTTGGGAGCCACTGGATTATAACGGGAGCAGATGGAGACCCCTCGGGGAGCAGGCTCGAGCTCCGGCAGCCCCATCCCAAACCCTTCAGTGCCAAAAACAACAACAATGAAACGCAACCACCACCAACAACCACGACTGCAAAGAGGATGATTCAACAGATTTTCCTGAAAAACTGAAAACCATTCTGCTGTCCTTTTTTTTCTTTTTTGATGTCCTTTCATCCTTTTCTGTTGGCTAAGTAAGGATGATAAATAACTCTGTACTGCAATACGGGGAGTGTCTAATAGAGCTTGTGTGTCTGAAAATGGAGTCACCGGAACACTGATGAGGAGACTGTACTGTTTTCTTTTAATTTGGTTGTTAATGTGTCTTTAGTGTGTGCACTTTTTTTCTGACTAATACATATTCATGGTTTGCAGGTTCTGTTAGGTGACTTCCTTTTCCTCACTTCTTATTCACCACTTCCTACCCACCCCTCTTCAGTTTTCAGATTGGAGGTTCAAGATTTGTTCCACCTTAAAAACAGGCAAACGGAAAAAAGCAACCTACAAACTAATTTGCCCTGGGAGCTCACCAAGTTACCCTCTACTCCTTGGCCCCAAGCCCTGGATGGAGCTGGAGGTTGTTGAAGGAGTGAACTGCCTTCCCCAGACAGGGCACTGCCTAGGCATTGATTTAGTT
>PVKE010023223.1:0-24835 GCA_004027555.1 Craseonycteris thonglongyai
ATGTGCAACTATGGAGACTGTTCTGGGCCCTCCCCCTTCTCTCTGTCTCTGTATCTCTGTCTCTGTCAAAACAAACAAACAAACAAACAAACAAAACCTTAGCCTTATTAATTTCTTCTGAATCTACTAACATTTTCAGTTGTTTTTTGACATTGGTAGTTACAAACACCTGACTTTTTCTGCACTCTAAATTGTTTGCCTCATTTTCCATGTTTATGGTTACTTTCGTAGCTAAAGTATTATCTTTTTCAATTAAACTAATGTGTGTTTGGAATGTAGACACTTGATCTCTTGCATATACCAATAAAATACTTATAAAATACCACATGAGCAATAAAAATATCTGTATGGCATACCACACTGAACACTCTAATGCAGGACTGCAGTGGCCAGACTGCAAAACATCATAAACACACTAAAAAGAAAAAAAAGAAAAAAAAGAAATGAACACTCTGGTTGCTATCACAAGCCAGTATATGCTAACATCCCATGGGAGAATACTGGAGAGTTCTGCTATAATTAAAAACAAAACAAAATGAAACAAACAAACAAACAAACAAAAAACAGCTAACAGCCTGTTGAACTAAAATATGACTATGAAAAGTCTGAATCAAACTAAAGGGAAGGCAGAAAAAATCTCTATGGGTAGCATGATGGTAGAAATAACAGTAAGACTCAGTCACTGCACCCCACACTCCTAACCTGATGGAAGCAAACAGCCAGGTGAGCTGACTCAGTAGTTCGTGTGCATCGAGACCCTCCTGGCTCCCACACCCTGAATGGGCTGAGTGACCCCTCTTGAATTCCCACTGCTGCAGACAAGCATGGGGGCAGCGTCTGATCGTCACTAGCTCAGGAAGCTGGGCCCTGACTGGATAAAGTAAATGGAACTTTCTCTTTCGTCACACTCGTAGTTTTACTGCATGCATTGATTAACATAGAGCCCTTTGATAAACAAATAACCTGAGTTTGGTTTTTTATGAAGAGTTAAAATGAGACAAAATTGAATTTATATTAGAATGATGGGACCATTGGGAAATATGAAAAAAATGGTACTGTCCCATTTATCAGTACGTATGGTCAACCTCCTTCTAAAGGTCTTAATCGCACTCTGGTCCTTGTTGGCTGAAACAGCCTTCTAACAGGCTGTCCTACTTCCTGACTTGCTCAGCTCAATTTCAGTCTCCAGAGAAGCACATGCAAGATCTTTCTAAAATATGAATACTACTGCCCAGCTTAAAATCCTTCATTTAAATGACTATAGTATAAAATTCGATCTCCATTGCATGGTCTAGAAAGCTCTTTAACATCTGCTTCTTTTTTTGTATTTGTTTTTGATATATATATATATATATATATATATATATATATATATATATAGAGAGAGAGAGAGAGAGAGAGAGAGAGAGAGAGAGAGATACAGAGACAGAGAGAGAGAGAGAGAACTGAACTGGGGAAACTCCCAAGTTCAGCACATGGGTCTGCACTGGCTGGGGCTGGGATTCGATCCTCGGTCCCCGGGGCTGCAAAGTGAGCGCTTAACCAACTGAGCCATCCCGGCTTCCCCGAGATCTGCTTCTTGATTTTATTTCTAGCTTCATTTTTCATTTCTTCCGTTCTCACTTGCCCCCAGGTTCAAGACTTGCTACCCCAAACTGTGGCACATTGGTATATTGAATATTTTAAACAGGAGGGCAACTCTGACTTTCTTCTCCCCTCGCCCTTCTTCCCTGAATCATGTTATAAAACCCTCTGCTGAGAGGTGCCCTCCCTATATCTGGAAGAAAAAACATTCTTTTCTCTGAAAGCAAGGAACACCAAGAAGAATTCTAACGGGCCTTGTTAAATTGTCCTCAATTTATTACACTAATCCAATACTCTCTGGCCCATTATATTCCTCCACAGCTGTTCATCCTTCATCAAACCTAACAAAATACTCAGGTCTGTTTCTATTGAGCTTCTTTTCCTTATGAAGGCTCCCCATCATATAAAACTTATATTTAATAAATGTGTATGCTTTTCTCCTGTTAATCTGTCTTTGTCAGCTCAATTTTTAGACCTAGCCAGGGACCCTATGAAGGTGAAGGAAAACTTTTCCTCTGCAACAACCCTATATTTGAGACATATCAAAACAAATATTTGAGGTCCCCAAAACATCCCATGCTGCTTTGTGCTTCTATGCCTTCATACATGACGTTCCTTCTACATGGACTGTTTTCCTCAACCCATTCCCCAGTGAACCGTCACAACTCTATGCCTCTGTGAAGATTTCCTTGACTCCCTTAAGTCTGTGTTGTTCTCAGAGTATTTGGTGCCCCTCTGTAGATATCTGCCCCTCTGTGGTATCATTGTTTGTATGTGCATTTCTGATTACCTTTGTGGATAACGAGGGTAGTAAGGGCAGGGAGGCCGTTCCAGTCACCTCTATCTCTAAACCGTGCCTGGCACATCACAGGTACTCTATACACACTTATGGAAGAAATGAAAGACTGCATTAAAACGAGCTTATTTTGCTGGTAAGCACAAAAGTCATTTTAATTTCTTGTTTACAAGAGACTAATTCCATGATTTTCTTATTACAATCATCTAATAGTTGAAATTCTACTTATTATTCAAATTTAGCTTAAATTCTCTCCCCTTCCCATCCCTTCTTTCTCCTCTTCTCTTCTCTTCCTTATACTCCAACTAAAAGTCAGCTCTTCCTCTGGTATTTTTCCCATAAACTTTGTATTTTCCTTTAACATTTTCAAAGCCTGTCTGGTGTTTGGTTTACTTGTGTACATATTTGTCCTCCCTACTGGGATGTGGGTTTCTCTGGGGCAGGTCCTCAATTTTATTAATGTCAGGATTCTTAGCACCCAGTACCCAAGAGGAATCCATAAATGCTAAGTAAACTGACTTGAATTGTACAGATATTTTAAGGTGGTACGGATCCTAGAAGACACAGAAGTGGATATTATTGTCATAAACATCCTTCTCTGGCTAAAAAAAACAAGCAAACTAGAAATTCTGTTCTATGATGATGAAGAAAAAGCAAAAATTTAACAACAAAAACAAACAAAAACTTTTTCAAATGTTCTATCATGAAACAAGGGCAGGTTCATTGCAAGGGCCCCTAGCCAGGAAAATACCTGAAGCGTTATGGGTTTGATGAGATGCTGCACTGCTTTTGTACAGCATTCTAAGTTTCCCAGTGCAACACACTTCAAATGTGGGTGGACATTCCTAAGATGGCTTACTTAAACGGTAAGCATTAGAATGCTTATAGACCAGCATTTGCTCCAACCCACAGAAAATAAAAACAATCCAATTATGGCTTCTCTTTGGAAAGCTACCAACGTTAAAATGATCACAGTTAGGGGTAAAAAAGACTCTATTTCTCTCTGATTTTATTTTTAGGGTGTGATATGTTAGTAGCCTCCAGCAGAATTTGCTTTATTTTAAAGCATGGGAAATAATCCTGGCTCTATTTTCAAGATCTTTGCACTGCTCAATTTCTCTAAAACAGTTCTGCAAATATGCACTTCCCTTTGCCCTTCTCCTTGCCTTCTTTATGTTTGCACTTCCTCCAGGGAGCCAAAATCAACAGCAATTAGCAGTGAACTAAAACCCACCTCTAGGACATTAGAGAGTCGGTGTTTACCTAGGGCTCCAAGGCATTCCCTACTCCCTTTCCTCTCAAAGACTCTCAGTTAAATATTCAGCCCTGAAGGGACGTTCGAAGATCTGAATCAATTACACAATTTATTCCTAACATTTACCTTCCCTATCATAAAATATCCTTTCATGCCCGCATAGCTTTATATATACCCAGCTGGCCCTACCTGGAACACACTTACTCCTTGTCTTATTCAGCTTTCAAGACTCCACTGAATACCACTTTCTTGGTGTTTTCTTCCATCTATTCACCCAGAGAAGGCTGAGGCTCAGAAAGGAAGCAAAGAAAGAATCAGGAAAGATCACCAAGAACAAAGATGTGGAGAAGCCAGGATGGCTCAGTGGATTAAGTGATCGCTTTGCAGCGCCAGGGTCCAAGGATAACGTCTGGGTCCCAGCCCTGGCCCGTGCAGACCCATATGCTGAACTGCGGTGTGCATCCCACGTGGGAGGCCCCCAGTTCAGTTCTCACTGGGGAGAGCTTCCCATGTGCGGGAGGCCCCGGGTTAGGCTCCCAGCTCACAGGGGCGTGCCTTCCATGTGGAGGGACCCTGACCTGGCTCCCATGCTGCACAGCCCCCCACCCACCTGTGTGGAACAAAACTATGACGAAAACTGATGACGTACAACTATGAAGACTGCTCTGGGCCTTCCCTCTTCTCTTTCTCTCCTCCCTCACTTTCTCTTAAACAATAAAATAAATCTTAAAAACAAAACAAAAACAAAGTTCTTACCTTTTATATCAAAAAATTTGGAGGAACTTTTCCTGCTGTTAAGAATTCAATAACAGCACACTGTTTGAACCAAATGTCTAAACATGCTTTCATTTCGATGTGCGCTGGGTATTTTCTTTATAACAATTTTTTCTATTTTCATTTTATTTCAGAGCATCGTGGGCCACAAAAAATTAATTGCCATTTTGACACCCCTGCCCTAGATCGCCAGAAAGATGAAAAAGTAGATCCTAAAGCAAATTAAGCCAGAAACATTGCTCAAGGCAAAATGATAAAACTGAAGCTGTCCTACTTAGGGCATGTCATGAGAAGGCTGCATTCTTATTTATTTATTTATTTATTTTTATTGTTTTTTATTGTTTTTGACAGAGAGAGAGAGAAAGAGAGAGAGAGATACAGAGACAGAGAGAGAACTGAACTGGGGGCACTCCCCAGTTCAGCATGTGGGTCTGCACTGGCCAGACCCGGATTTGATCCTTGGTCCCCGGCGCTGCAAAGTGAGTGCTTAACCCACTGAGCCATCCCGGCTTCCCCTTGCATTCTTTGAAAAAGACAATAATGCTGGGGAAAATATAAGGCATCGGGAAAAGAGATTAATTATGAAACAGGGTGACTCCATAAAAGAAGCCATAGGCATGAGTCTACATGAGCTGGGCAGGACTTCTGGGGACAGGACTTCCTGGATGTCACCAGGAAGGAGTTGGAGCTGACTCAACAGCAGGTAACACACATATTCACCCAGACAGAGTTAGTTGCTCCATCCTCAGTACTCCCACTGAATTCTGCTCATGTCTGGATATTACTACGTAAATAGCTCAAAGTCACCCTCCATTGTGTGTGCATGCCCCACAAGTGAATAATTTAGAAAAGCATTGCTTTTCTCACAGACAAAACTTTTATAGTAAGTTTTGTGAGAGCAAAAAAAGCACATTTCACTTAATAAATCTCAATGGCTTTTTATTTTGTGCCACAAATGTTCAAAATACTCTTAGGCCAAATTATATCTTAACATTGTACTCCATATTATTATATAAAGTGTTCACTATTCAAAGAAAGATAGCATTAAAACTTGTTTGTTGTTAGTCTTTCAAAGAAAAATCCCTGGCACATTAACTGTGTACTTTTCCATCTTTCAAACTGTGCCCAATCCATTTACTTTTCATGCCTTGATATTCCATCTCCCCACTGTCCTCCATCTCAGCCACTCATTTGTCAACTCACACTCATTTCTCTCTCCTATAAACCTAGCCATCTGCTGCCTGTGTCACACACGCATTCACCGCATGTAATCTTGGCTTGTAGTCTAGCTTTCTTATTACTAACTACTATTAAATGAGAGCCTCCAATAAATAGCAGGTGTTTGATAAGTAGGTTGAACATGTAGAATTTGTCATTCAAATTTCTTCTTTAAGTTTTTTTTTTTTTTTTGAATTGAACTGGGGGCCTCACCACATTCGGGAAGCACACCCCAGTTCAGCATGTGGGTCCACCTGGGCCAGGATTTGATCCACGCTCCTCTGGGCTCAGGGCTTCAAAGCAAGCGCTTAACCTGCTGAGCCATCCGGCTTTCCCTAAATTTCTTCTTTTGAGAGTAGAAAGGGATGCTAGAGCAACAGGGCAAACTCAGGCTGTACCTGACAAACTGAGGCATATGGTCACCTACCAATAAGTGACAGTGTAGCAGAATAAATATTATATATATATAATACTATATTTTTTACTGTAGGATTAGAAAAGTAGGGGTCATCTTATACACGGGGGTATCTCATATGCAGAAAAATACAGTATGTATTTTTGTCTCTTAATTATCCAAATAGTTAGCTGAAATGATTTGAGTCCTTTGAATGCAAATTGCCCGTCTGTAAATTGGTTAATATTCCTTGGGATGCTGTAAAATAATGGCTGAGATATCTTTGAAGTTCTTGAGAGAAAATAATTTAAGACATGTGATCTGCTTAAATTAAACTGTATGCTATTGTTTTCATAAGTAACTTGGATAGTTCTTTTCTTGAAATTTATAACTTCAATTCTAGAGAACTTTTTCTAGAATGGCAATAGGAAATGACAACAATAGAATGAGGCTAATTATATAAAGTTTGTCTTTCAACAATTGAAAGAAAATCATCCAGTGAATTAAGGCTCTTAGTCCCTAGAGAAATATTGTAAAGAGATTCAAAGAATGAAGTTGGATTTCATAATATTTTAATGTTTAAGTTTCTCAAAATGGAACTCTATATTTGGATGACAATTTTAATCTACTGAGACAAAATCTTTTCTTCTTTTAAAACTGTAAGTCTAAGGGCTTCCAAATTTTCTTTCCTATGTTATCAATGTATAAAATTGATTTATAGGATTCATTGCTCAATGTGATAGTAAAATGTGTAAAGAATTGTGGTTCTTTAAAGGCACCAACATTTGCTAATTGAAGTATTCAAATGGTGCCACTGCTTCCCCCAAATTAATCCATTTTAACTGAAAACCGAAGATTAAACCAAGAGCATTTTGGGCTCTATGGCCTATCTGTAGTTATTACTGGGAAATTTAGATTTCATACAAACCTGCCTTTATTTTAAATACAGCTTAGTTATTAGAAAAAAGCACATACCTCAAACTAAATATCCAACCCACATTTTTCCTAACACAGGAGACCTCTCTGAAGGTTTTTCCAGGCTGACCACTTAACGGTGGTCAAGCCAAAAATAAACCCATGAGGGCTTTACTAGGCAAATTCAACAGCGCACAAAATACTAGTCCATGGAGTGCTGGACTTAGCTTTTCCCCCATTAACCTCTTTCTGGGACCTCCCACCCACATTTCCCCATCTCCTAATTAGAAAGGTAATTAGGATTCCAAATTAAAACGCTAAATGGGAAGGGAGACCTGGTGCCTGGCCAGGACTCCTTTAACATCCAACACCCTGCTCCCTCCTCTGTTAGTGCAGTGAGCTGTGGGAAGAGAGCTGGGCCAGCAGGCCTGGCTGGCTGGAGGGCCCTGTTTACTTTCAGTGGTCTGAGAGGGAAGCTCTCTTTTACAAATTGCAGACTGAAAAAAAAAATTAAAAAAAAAAAAAAAAGAACAACATGCTTAGGTAGGCTCTGAGTACTTTAAGGAAATGAAACAGTTTCGTACAAGCTCAATTATTATTACCATGGTGACATCAGGGGACGTGAAGGGATCTCAAGAACAGTTGCTGGTGGCAGCCAGGCAGTCTCAACAGTGCAGGGCGACTTCTTCAGTTTCCATGGCAACCAAAAATTAGTGCTTTTGCAATACTAACAGAAACCATCTTTTGAAGCGCTTCTGTGAATCACATTGAATAGGGATGATGCAAGCTTAATTGATACATATTTTTCAAAAATAAAACCCCAATATATTGCCATAAACAAATACTCGTTTTAGATGCCCCTTTGAAATATTAACTTTACTTGGAATAGATTCTTTGGTCTGGTTTTGTTTGTTTCCCTTTTGGATTCCCGTGGCCTCGAGAGCAAAGGCGATTTAATTTCCAAACCTGTCTGAATTGCACGGGTAAGAGTTTAGAATGTGGTTCATTGGCTCTCCTTTTGAAACGGGGTGAGAAATAGAGTTGGGGGAGGGTGGGTCTAACAGAGAGCTCTCTTGTCTACTAAATTCAGGAGGACGGAAGTGGGGTGTGTGGAGCGAGATGTGGTGGAGATGGGGTAAGTGGGGAGGGAGGGAGAAAGGAAAAAGAAAGTGCAGCTGGCTGAATGTGCGCTGTCCCCATTAGGGCTGAGAGCACCTTTATCTGTTGTCTTGACCTCTCCATCTGCCCAGATGTTGTGTCAGACACACAAAAGCTGATCAAAAATGGAATTCTAAAGACCCTGTTGTGATCTTTTCCTGGTCGTTATCGCCGAGTCCTGGAGATCCTAATATTCCAGAAGGGACATCCAGGAAGAGGAGGCGAGGTTCTCCCTTACTTGCAGTCTTTCCAAAGAAGCACTTTTCTGTAGGGAGTGGGGCGTGGTGGGAGGTTTCAGTCCCCAGGACCAAAGTCCTTCGCTGTCATGTCCCTCCACTGGATCACGCCTGGATCACGGCCAGGATCACGCATGTCTTCAGCAGATTTGGAAGGAGCCCCGGGGCTCAGGTGCCGCGCACCAGGTGTGCACTGGCGAGGCGCTAGGCTGCCCTCGGCTTACTCGCGTGGCGCGCACACAGGCACGGGTGCCTGCACAGACCCAGACGCGGGGACACACGGGCACGTATCCCTGGGCGCCACACATTACACAGGCACGGGCCACACTCGCGAGCACACCCTCGCCTCCGGCTCTAACTCCCTCTCTCTCCCTGGATGCACCAAAGGGCCAGGGAAGGGGACACCCCTAAAGGGCGCCTAATCTCTTTCTGACCCCAACTCACGCCCCGCCGCCACCGCGAGTGTCTCCCTTTGCCCCCGGGGCTACGGGGAGGACGCCCCTCCCCAGGCACCCAGCTCTGCTGTCTGGCGGAGGAAAGTGCGGGTGGGAAAGGGGATGCTGGCTGCGAGCCCCTCGGCGCTCACTCACCTTCCTGGGGAACCCGCCTCGGCCCGGCTGCGTGGCACCCCGCCAGGCGCTCGAGGGGCTGGAGCGGCCGCGGGCACAGGCTGTGCGTGGGTGTCGCGGTCCCGCGGGAGCCCTGGAGGCTCTGGGAGCTGTCAGGGGCGGCGGACCTGATGGACAGCGGGCCGCGTCTCTAACCCCGCCCGCCGGCCGGGCCAGGGCTCCGCCGCGGGGACCGAGGCGCCCCGCAGCGTTTCCCGAAGGACCAATCCGGAGCGGGGGGCTGGCCCGAGGGCGGGGGGCAGTCGGGAAACGAGACGCGGGCCTAGACCTAGCAAGCCGGGTTCTATGGCAGCCAGGAAAGAGAGGCCGGAGGGAGCGGCGTGGGGACATCCATCGCAGACCCTGGAGAAGTGGGGCTTGGCCCGGCCGCAGAGAGGAACCCTCCTAGAGCATGAATGGGAAGCGGCGACACAGCCGAAACAGGGTAGACACAGCTCCCATCAATTCACGCCTCCAAAGGAGCCATTGCAGCCTCTTGATCAAAGATTTCCGAATCGTCAGGAGACTGCGACCCAGTAATTCTCCCAACAGGGCAGGGGTTTCCAGCAAACCACAGTGACAGTTCCCTCAGGTGAATCTGGCAGGGCCTAGGCTCTGTAAGAGAGGCGCTAATGTCACCCTCTGCTCAGTTCCTCGCATGCATTAGGCAGGGTTCCTTTGGCGCCACTTTAGGCAGTGTGGGTCACTAATCTGCTTACTCCTCAGCTATGACTTTCGTCTCATGGTAAGTGCCAAGTATTTTTTCAGTTTACAAACAAGGACGCCAAGTCATTGATGACTGAGTGTTGAGCCGCGAATGCATTTCATAGAATACTAAAATAAAGTCCTTCATTTTACAGAGAAGGAAACTCAGATCAGAGAACTCCGTTAATTTAGCAAGGGTCACACAGCAGGTTAATGGCTGAGCCAGCCAAGTCTAGGTGTCGTAAGTCATAGCTTTCCACCTCTTCATGCTGCTGGACCCTGTATTCATGATTGCCAGGGCAATATTTAGAAGAGAAAAATAATCTAAGTTTAAAATCCTCTTATAGTAGAAATTAGGTAACCCAAATTTACAACAGGCACTGTTGTAATTACTTCCACAAAGAGTAACACTGAATTTTCAAAATCACTTTTTAAATTAGGTACTCATATTTCCACTCAATTTTGACAGATGAGGAACCTGAGGGCCAGAAAGGTTATTTGACTTGCTTAAGGTCACACAGCAGTCCAATGCTGGGGCTGGAGTTCAATCCCAGTCAGTCTGATTCCAGAATTGGTTTTCCTCTTTACCACCTTCTGCTGCCTCTTTGTATCCTATGATGACTAACTAAAGGGGCCTGGAACAAGAAAGGCAAGAAATAAAACCTTGGACAGCTCCACAAACTGGCTGTTGAGTGGCAAGAAACCAGGAGAACCTGGACTGATCTTCCTCGGGTTATAAGAGTGGTCGTCTACGTGCGTGGATAAGGGTTCTCTCTGAGAAAGGTTTGTCTTCCAAGGGAGGCCCTATCCTCAAGAGACAAGAGGATTTAGAATAAAAGAGTAATCTTTAAAATAGTACATACCACCAGTCTGTTTTCTCTCTCAAGTAATAAAATACCTGATAAAACTGCATTTGGAAGGTGTTGTTCTCCAAAATGGGCCATTCAACAACAGGTTATGATGCAACAGTACATAGAAGTTAAAATTTGTTGTTTTAAACAGTATGGGGAAATATTTTCAACATATTAATTGAAAGCAAAGTTATGAAACAAAATGATACAAATTTGTGATATGACTAAAAGAAAATACACCAGACATTAGAAATGTTTTTCCTTACCTGGTAGAATCACAGATGATTTAATCTTAATACTTTCCAGCATTTTTTTGCATTTTCTACAATGGGTATGTGTCAGAAAAATATGTCAATATCAGAAAAATATTATTTTCTAAAAGAATCAATGAAACTCTCAGAATACAAAAAAAGTGTAGGTAGTTTCATGATTATTGAGTTCATTAAAATTTAGTTTTCTAAACCCTTGTGTTGGCAGGAAAGAAGTCAAATATTTTTCTTAGGAATAACCGTGGATGATTGTAATGCAGGAGGTACTCGTTCTATGTTTTGAGACATTCACAGTGGCTAAAAGTTTAGACTTTTGAGTCATGAAGCTATACCTTGACTCCTAGCTCTGCTACTTACTAGCTATGTGATGCTCTATGGTTTCAAGTACCTTCTAGCCTCAGTTTCTTCATATGTAAACTGGGTGTTAAGAAAATCAATGAGGGAAAAGCCGGGACGGCTCAGCGGGTTGAGCGCTCGCTTTGAGGCCACGAGGACCGAGGATCGAATCCCGGCTCCGGCCCTGGCAGGACCCACATGCTGAACTGGGGAGTTCCCACAGTTCGGTTCTCTAGCTGTCTCTGTCTCTGTCTCTCTCTCTATCTGTCAAGAGTAAAATAGAAATAAATATGCACTAAAGATAAAATAATTACTCTCTATAAATATAAAAAAAAAAAAAAGATAAAAAAAAAAATCAAAAAAAAAAATCAATGAGATAGTTTCTGTTAAATAGTAAAATGAGGTTTTCTTAACCTGGAGTCCAGGGCTTGGGGTGGTTGGCAGGATCCTCAACAGAAAATGTGTGACAGACAGTATACTTCATCACAAGCTCTAAGTAGCTGA
The DNA here is from genome assembly GCA_004027555.1 of Craseonycteris thonglongyai. Classification (NCBI taxonomy): domain Eukaryota; kingdom Metazoa; phylum Chordata; class Mammalia; order Chiroptera; family Craseonycteridae; genus Craseonycteris; species Craseonycteris thonglongyai. Next base: position 11,604 of record PVKE010023223.1, read on the forward strand.
GGCCCAAAGACCAGAACTCAAGACAGTTGCCTTAGGCCAGTCCCTTACATGAATGGTAAACAGGAACAATAAGTAACAAATTCGATATTTTTAGAGTAGCACCTGGCTACACTGTAAAAAAAGAGACTGTCAAAAAGGGTCCTGCCACTGGGTAGTTACCTGCACTTCCTTGAAGTGCCCTATGTCAACTGTTCTCCAAATGTGGTTTTAGGATTAACAGTATTACCTGGAAACTTGTTAGCAAAGCAATTCTCAGGACTTAACCCAGACCAAGTGAGTCAGCACTCAGTGTGGGTTCCAGCGATGTGTGTTTGAACAAGATTCTGATGCACTCTAAAGTTGGATAACCCCTGCCTGGTATAGTCTCAGGAAAGATGGCAAGGAGCTATCAAAAGGCAATTTGATGCACGTATCTTGCCAGCCTTTTTTTAATCTCCTGTCCCTTCCACCTCTAGTCCCATCCATGGCTGGCTATTGTGGGTTCCAGAAAGAAAACGGGTGTTTTAGCCTATGCTCCATGCTAGGCACTGCTGTTACCTACAAAGATCTCATACAGAGAGAACTGGACTTCAGTGATCAGAAGTATCATCTGCAGTCAAGCTTCCTGGTTTCAAATACTGGCTCCACTCTTACCAGCTGTTTCTCATCTCCTTCTCTGTATTTCCACTTATATTTACCTCATGAGATTGAGAGGACTAAATGTAAAGTGCTTGACATGTAGGAAGTGATTCATAAATGATGCTATTACACTACAATGAAAACTTTCTTTCCAACGCTACATTTTGGTACAAATATCAAAGTGGGTATTGCTTCATTTAAATAAATATGTATCACATTAGGTTTTAGGAAAGGCAAGGAAAAAAATGTATTGAATTCACAGGCTGCCTTTCTATTTACTAGGTCAACAGAATTAATGAAGTAACATTTCTAGAACACGGGAGTAGTTTTAAGATACCCTGGAAGTTCAGAACACATTTGATGACAGATTCTACAATTATCATTTTAAATACGTATCTAGGCGGCCAGCTATAAAGGGTCTCATTAAATGATCATGGTGAAGGTTTGATAGTTTAAAGATTTATATTGTTTTTATGTTTGTGTTTGTTTTTAAGAGAGAGAGACAGAGAAGGGGGAGGACCCTGAGAAGTCACCATAGCTGCACATCATTAGTTTTCTACAGTTTTCATTCCACAGGTGGGCACAGGGCTGTAGAGGGCAGGAACCAGCCAGGGGCCTCCTACATGGGAGGCACACTCCTGTGAGCTGGGGGCCAGAAGCTTCCCACATGGAAAGCTCACCCTGGTGAGAACTGAACTGGGGGTACACCCGTTTAGCATATGGGTCCGCACAGGCCAGGGCCGAGAAACAATCCTCAGACCCTGGGGGCTGCAAATAAGTGCTCAACCCAATGAGCCATCCCAGAATCCCTTGCTTGATAGTTTTAATTCCTGATGCTTCTTATTTGAACCTTTATGATAAGTTCTGTAAGAGGTATAGCATAGCTCAGCGTACTACATGAAAAACCTTCAGCCCAAGTTTCTTTCTTCTGATGTCACTAACACAGAAGTCAGTATTAACCTAAAAGCTCTTGGGTTTCTCCAACAGATCAGGCTAAACTTTTAAGGTCAGGCATTTTCTTGTAATTTTGCCTGACAGTCACACTCGTAAAACTATTTCCAAGGGAACAGCTTAATGACTGTCCGATCATTTGTATAGGATAATCAAGCCTGCGAAATTGAAGTGTGCATTAAAATCCACTTGATTTTCTGGTGGAGGCTTTACATTTAGACCTCAGTCAATTCTGTTGGCTTATTCAGTGTAAAGTGGGTGGTCTAGAAGACCTTCATGGGCCCTTGTAATCCTGAAATCTTTACTTCTAAATTGAATGTAGTGGGAGCAGAAGCATTTCCATGAGCACATTTACTCCTTGCCACAGTGTGAGGATGGCAGCCTTTTTAAATTAGTAAGAGTGTAGGAGCCTTCTGTTTTTGTATATATTCAAAGAATTACTAGGTTTTGAATGCAGATATTAGGGTTCAGTTTAATTTTCCTTGAATATCAGATGGTAGGTGTGGTATAAAAAATAATTTGGTCTTGGTCCCTGGTTTCTGGCACTGACCTCCTAAAACCCTTGGGATTTCTGGAGTGATTATTCATAACAAGTCCCGTTTGCAGAAACCTGAGTTTATGCTAAGAAGTGATTCTTGGCCTAGGTGCCAGAAGTGCCAACTACATTGAGTAGAACTATCAACCCCATGCCAAGACCTCCAGGGAAGGAGGGGCAGGAGAGTGAGCTCAAAAACCAATGGCCAGTGATTTAATCCATCACATCTAGGTAATGAAACTTCAGTGAACAAGGTTAAGGGGGCTTCCAGACTGGTGAGCACATCCACATGTTGGGAGGGTGGGGCAGCAAGACAGGGCATGAAAGCTCTGCCCACCTCTGCCCCCTCCTCTCTCAACCCTTCCCTGGGCACCTCTTTCTTCCATTCGGCTGTTCCTGGGTTATATCCTTTATAATAAAGCTACTCAGTGTTAGTTCTTGAGGTCTTGAGTTGTTTTAGTGAGTTACTGACCAAGGAGAGGGCACTCCTAATTTGCAGCTGGCCAGGCAGGAATGCGGGTATCCTGGGACCCCATTCAAATGCCATCTAAAGTAGGGGCAGTCTTGTGGTGCTGATCACAACTTGTGCAGTCTATGCTAAATCAGTAGTGTCTGGATTAAAGTGAACTGGACATTCAGCTGGTGTCAGAGAATCAAAGAATTGCTGTTAGAACAGTGAAGCAGGAGAGACCGAAGAGGCTCTCCTCTACCATTCTCTGGTGCACTTGGGATTCCTGTGGCCAATATCTGACACTCTATGGCCCGGCTGTCACACTGCAGACCTAACTAAAAACCTCAATAGGAGTAAAGTGGGAGGAACAAAATAGTCAGCTCAGTACCGGAAAAAAATATACATCATAGTTCTTAACAGCTATTTTATGTTATATGTAAAATGCTTTGCAAACTGCAGTGTTAATCAACATAAGGTTTATCACCAGTGGGTAGATTTCCTCTCCTTCTGTAATCAAATTTACTGGCATTTGAAGCACAATGACAAAACCATTATAACTTTTGGGAAAAGAAAAATGAACTATATCTGCCCCTCAAACCCACCTTGAATGGCCTTGACAAATCTTACAACTCAAATGATTATTTTTAACACTTTGCTGGGCCTCTGCCTTATGGTCAAAGCTCTTAAAAGGTTCTTAAAAAACAAACCTTGTGTCATACTTGGTTTACAGGCACAGCATGAGCTATTTTCAGCATTCAAAATTCACTAGTAATTTATGAACCTAAGACCACTGTCAGGTATCTTTTTTAAACTACAATGCAGGAAAAAGGATATACAAGGCAAACTGAAAATTCAATGTGACATAACTTTATCACATTTCCTGACTTAAAAAAAAAAAAAAAAAAAATATATATATATATATATGTATATATATACACACACACACACACACACACATACTGTATTTTCTGGAATATAAGATGACCGGGCGTATAAGACGACCCCCTAATATTACAGTTAAAACATAGGTTTAGGCCTATATTCGCTGTATAAGACTACCCCCCGGCTGTAGTCTTATACAGCGAATATAGGCCTAAACCTGTTTTAACTGTAAAATTAGGGGGTCGTCTTATACGCCCGGTCGTCTTATACGCCGGAAAATACGGTATATATATATATATGTACACATACACACATATACATACATACACACATACACTTTGTAGTCAGTACCCTACTGCCAAACAGAACAGGCTTGGAGATGTTCATATACTTTTCTGATCTTAAAATAAAAACAATGTCCTTCCTATTATCTCTTAAGTCCATGACTTCTCCAGTTTGGAGAAGCCATTCTTTCCAGTGCGCAAAGGCTGTCTGGAAAATATCCATTCAAGAATATAAAAAATAGAGGGATTTATGGCTGGATTTTTTCATAAGTGTGATACATTTAACATCAGGATGACCAAAGGGGAAGAAGTTGAATTGATCTTTCAAATCTAATGCACTAACAAGTGGAGAGTTATTTTTAAAATAGGCTCTACTGAAAAAATTCCATTGGCTGTTTTGCCCACCATTTACTAACTGCAAGTATCAACCTCTATCCTTTCTTCCTTTTGAACTGATTTTTGGGGATTGGAGGTGTGTACTGAGATTTTTATACCTGAATTCATGTATCAGTCATGTTAATACAGGTGCATAAAATCAGTTAATACAGATGAGAAAACATCTATGACTACAAACCAACTCCCTCACTGGAAATGAAAAAAAAAAAAAAGAGTCATGAACACATAATTTTAAAGTTTACTTTAGAAATGTAAATATCTCCCAATTTAACATGTAAAGAAAATAGCATATTGGTTTATTTTATGTGGTTTGTTATATTTTATTTTCCAAGTAATACTGATTAAAAATATTTACACACCTACTTTTAAGTCCACAGTTTAGCACTCTTATTTGTATGGCTTTAAAAGTTATAGCACAAGATCTTTTTACAGTAAGGATTGGGGGAAAAGATTCATTCAAAACAAAGCCTGATATATATTATATACATGTTTTTCTCTGTACTTTAAATACATTAATTTTTAAACGATGCTCATGTTTTTTTCATCTGGTGGTAAAATAGTGCAATTTTTCATCAAAATAAAGTTCACCACAGATATAAACAAATTTTCCCAATTGAAAATGGCCCTTCAGCTACCATTAAATGAAATTTTTCAATTTAACTTAAATGAAAAAGAATTGGTAGTTGTCATTGTAAGTAAAAATATAAAGTACTACAGCATCACCTACATTGCTCCTTATTAACCCAAACTTTGAAACCAGAGATGCTTTATAGAAGTTTAGTTGGTTTTGAAAAGGCACATGGGTGTGGTTTTTTTGTTTGTTTTACATTCTAGAAATTTTGCCACCACCAGTTTCTTTCGCAGAGATGACATCTGTGACTATCAGAGTAGACAAGAATGTTGTTCAAACTAAAGAAAGCCAGAAGCCAAAGTTTAACTGCACAGTAACAATGCACTTTTCTTCATGCAGCCTTGTGTTTCCTATATATTCAAATTTCTAACATGCATTAGAATACATATGCTTGTATTCTAATGATTTTACATTTGGTTTTACAATATGGAAAAAACTCCAGGAAGGACATGACCTGGGAAAGAGAAAACTTTTACTACCATGAGAATAGATACATCCATACCCAACTCTGTAAGAATATAATTCAGTTAGGTTTCCAGAAATATACTTCTCAAAATTCCCCTTTCATTTATGGGATAGATCCTTCCTCTGTGGCATTAAATGAGGACAATCAGTTTGTTCCAATAGAGAAACTTTTAGCACAACAGGAAAGAGTTTAACTTTGGTCCACTTGTCTATTAGCTCAAGGGCAGTCACACTGTCCAACATCAGTTCAAAAACCCAATACATAAGTTCAAAAATATATTCATTTGTCATCTCATTCTAAAACTGGTATAGGTGTTCTGTTCTCATTTCCTACCCTTTCAGCTTGAGAATTCACTGTTGGTTTGGCCTCTACATTCTCAGCGTCTTTGTGATCTTCTCTGGCAGCCTCAGCAGCATCTTCTTGGCTGGGCTCTCTCTTCTCCCGGTTCATGATTTCAGGGGTCACTTGATCCAAGTCTGCTTCTAGAAGTTCAGTTTGTACTTCCATTGGCATCTGATTTAGCCTTTCAACATGCAGCTCCTCTACATGTACTTCAGTACCTTCTTCAGTCTGAATTCGACCCACTTCTAGGTAACTCACCTGGACCTGCTCTGGAAGATCACTGATATGTGAATCAGGCATTTGGTTGTCCTGGAGCAGATCTGGATGGACCTGTTCAACAGTCACTTGTGCTGAATCCACCTGAACTTGAAGCAGTGGTAACACATGTACCTTCCCAACTTGTTCTATAATAGTCATTGATGTCACAGGTTCAGTTTGCACATGAGTTTCTACTGAAAGAACTTCTTCAGTTATTAGACGCTCTGAAATATTATGAGCATCACTGAGATGCCTCCTGAATTCATTCCCTTGCATAAACCACAAGTCACAAAAAGTACAATGGTTGGGTTTTTCTCCAGTGTGTATTACCAAATGATCTTTAAACTGGTCCCAGCTGTTAAACACACAGTTACACACCTGAAATAACCAAACATATGGTATTAACAATACTTATATTAAACTAAGAAAAGAATGGATTCATTTGTTCTATATAAGAGTTGAAGATTTTTCTGAAAATGTTATGAATATGGTATTTGTAACATAATTTGGTCCAAGGGATTTCATAATTCTTTTATTTGGTCTTTTGGCTGATGTAGCTAACAAATTAAATACATTTTGGGAAATGTTTTAATATTGCCTTTACTGTTCAAATGTCACATAAATTTTAAGAATATAAAGTAACAATATCATAATTTTTCCTACAATATCAAAATTTAGAACCATTACATTATTTTGGTTAAATATGTGTTATTGTCATTGAAGAGATAATTACAGCTGGCCCACCTCTCCCTGCCCCACTCCTGAATTCTAATGATCACTCTATGGTTCAGAATAATCATAGTTTCCGACTACCTTTTACTTAGGAGATAATTTTATTGACATTGGTATCATCTAAGGTTGGGTAAAAAAACTCTATTCTAATCTCCCTTATAAAATCAAGACAATGAATGACTCTCATTTCTTTCCAACTCTCAGTCTGTACCTTTACTCGACTCTTACCTTTCATTTTTAATGATTTCAAATTCTGACTCCTCTAAGGACAGAATATATCCACACATACCTGACATTCATAAAGCTTCTTTCTTCCCTTTTTTGCCCCCACTCCAGCTTGGCACACAGTCAAGTGACATTTGAGGGTGCTATTTCTAGCAAATCGTTCATGGCAATTTGGACATTCAAAAGGTTTTTCACCTATTAGAATAGAAAAAATTATATTGACGAATTAATAAAAACAGAAAAAGCAAAAAAAAAATTTTCTTTTTGGTTAATATAAGACCTTCTTGAAAAGAGGATCAAAATGTATAATTCAGATGTTTCTACCACATCCAAAAGATTTTTCTAGAAGCAGAAATAAATTATTATTGTATATGTGCTCTGAAGAAGAAATAAAATTTGGAACTAAGTTCTGTTCCATACTTTTGCATTTCTTAAAAAAATAAAATGTGTATTTTCCCTTAGATAAAAATTATTCTTGGGGCTGCTGGGATAGCTCAGTGATTGAGTGCTTGTCTTGCAACTGGGAAGTCCGGGGATCGAATCCCAGCTCCAGCCCAAATCCATGCAAAACCATATGCTGAAATGTAGTACAACTGGTAACCACCAGGATGCCTCAGTGTTGAAGGTTCCCACCTCCCATGAGGGAGGCCCCTGATTTGGTTCCCACCCCACGTGGCCTCACATCCACTTGTGTGGAATAAAACCATGTCACAACTAATGATGTACAACTATGGAGACTGCTCTGGGTCCTCCTCCCTTCTCATCTCTCTCACCTTCTGTCAAACAATAAATCTTTAAAAAAAAAAAAAAAATTAAATCAATCTCTATTTTAGGAAAACACATCCTTATCCACTGTACATGCATTTTTTGAGCACTTACTAGGTGCCAGATCATGTGCTAAGTGATGATGATAAATAAACTATCTTGTTTTTGAAAACTTTATATCACAGGCCAGGGTATTTCATAAAGGTGACAGACATGAAAATAAACAAATGCAATTGCACTGTAAAGGCTTGTTACAGAAAAGTGGGCAATGAAAAATGTACTGCAGAAGCACAGGAAGGAATGATTAATTCTGCCTGGAATGGAATGAGAGCAGGAAAGAAGGAAGTTTATTCTAGGAGAGGCACAGAAGTGTAAAACAGCATGGTGGGTGAGGAATAAAGAGGGAGATAGGTATTATCAATGACTCTCAGATTTCTGGCTTAGAATACCAACCAAAATAAAGAACTAAATGTTACGCACCTCCAATCCTTTTCCAAAATCAATGCCTTTACTCAATCCCTCATTCTTGTTTAGATGATTCCAACAGCCTCCTAATTAGACCTAATAGGTTTCACCCCACTCCAGCCTATCTTGCCAATCATCTCTCTACAACATAAATCTGATCAGATCTCTTTCTGGCTTAAATTTCTTTAAAATGATCCAGAGTCTTTCAGGTTAAAATCTGAACTTATTTATAACACTTATGAAAATAACTACATGTCTTTAGACTCATCTCCCATTATTTTCTCTCTTACTCTTGAACCACTTACTGGTTAATCATCCATGATGCCTAAGTTAACGCCATGTAGTCAGTCTTTCCTAACTCTTCAGCTGCATCTTCTGGCTTTCCTCTTTTTGGACCCAATCTTTAAGCCATAATAACCTATTTAGCAGTGGTCTGAATGAGTTGCTTCCTCTCTTTCCACAATGCCTGTGTATGCTTCATATCATTTGCCTGGAATATTCATCTGGTTAACACTTGTTCCTTTGGGACTCATCATAGGGCAAGTTCTCTAGGAAGCCGTCCTTGTTTCTTCCATCATAAATACACAGCCCAGGTGGGCATTCCCATAACACTTAGCTTACCTCTATCCGCACATAGCCCATCACACTGTGATTGTGCCTGCTTATCTCCCCCAACATAATTTTGAGCTCTTTGAAGGCAGGGATTCTAAAATTTCTTTATCTCCATGACCTAGCAGTTGGCATTACCATTACTATTTTCCAAATGGAAACATAATTTAGAGGACAACAGCTAAAGTATTAGAAATCAAGCCACAGATTACAATGCATGCTTTCAGAACATACAAGAAATTAAACCACTAAATAAAAGTATGCAAATGTGAAAGCTCTGGAGTATATTATATATATGTTGAGGCTGAAAAACAGGAACAGGGTTGCTTATTTATCTTTACACTTAGTTTGTTATAAACAACAAAAAATTGTTTACTAACATAACTTAAAACTTTACTTGTGCATCTCTTGAATTCACGATGTCACTGATCACATTTGCAATTATCTTAGTCGCCAATGATCAGTGCAATAATTAAGGTTAAAAAAACAAAGTTCAGTTTGTTTTATGTGCTTGCTAAACTGTTCCTCCAATGGGCATCTTGTTCTGTAATTTAGACCTACTTAGGTTAGTTAAGTTACTGAAGTTACCTCACATCATTTTGAAAGACAAAGACACACAACATAAGGTCTTTTAGCTCTATACTGTGCTTTTCTATCCAAAATACAAAGTGCAGGACTTGGAAAGCACATTTTAAAACTTCCAAAATGGTTTGTGCTGTCTTATTTTCAAACATGGTAAGTGACTAAGTAATGTTTTGGGTAAAAGAGATAATTGCTTTTATTTTCACATTGCTAGGATATAATATATAAGTGAATGACTATCTGTTGGGATACTGAAAACCCCTATCAAAGTGCGCTAGTTATCAAGTAACAACTACTTACTAATTTAATGTGCTTCTGGTATATCAATCCTTTTGCAAAATGACTCGTTACCCCCAAAATGGTCCAAAAACTGTAACTATAGGCAGTTTCCAAATATACAATGATATAAGTATGTTTGAAAATCAGGAAGCATTTCCCCAAAAGATTTCATAAATACCTATATGCTACTCAAACCAGTACCTTAAAGCCTTTTAAATCTATACTGAGTCTTAAGTATGAGATTCTTTTGCTATTTGCATATTTACGTTCCTGAGTATTAATACCAAGAAATTGAATAGTGAAGGATACCACATTATTTGAATCTAAATGGTTTCTGTTTCAAGTAGTATGTAGCAAGCAACTTTGGACAGTGAAGGATCTTAGAAAAAATTTCATCCAAAGTTCTCCAAACTCCAGCATCAAAAAGGTTCTGAACAGTATGATTTACCTAAACTGTATTCACTGTATTAACAGTCTAAACAGCTTTAATCCTCACACATAGTCTGATACTCAGCACACTGTAGCAACTGCTATTCCCCTACCTTTGTTACAGTGGGTTTAGGGACTCACCAAGATTCAAGTCATTGGGGTAGTTCCTGTGGCAAAGAATGACTGGGGAGTGGGAATAAGGACAGGGACTCTGGGGAAAAAAAGATGGCAGAACTGTAAGAACCAGAGGCCCTAAGGTAGACAGACTCTCTGGGACATCTCCCTCATGCCTGGGATGGCTCCCATAAGAAGGACAGTTTATAAAAACCTTACCCTTCTCATCTCCCTGGCACAATGCTCACTCATATGCACTGAGAGAGATGCAGGATTGGGGGATATGGACATACACTGTCTACCTATCTAACAGGCCAAAACAGATGACCAAATATACACAAAGGCATAAACACAGCCAGGGCTGTGGTAACTATATTCACCTATGTAATTTGTTAACATAAGACAGGAAATGTATAAATAGTAACATTGAAGTTTCATTATAATTATAATTTCAAAATTTATGACCCTTAGGAAATAGTGAGGAACTGTGTTTTACATATCTCTTTTAAAAATATAAAAGTTGACAAGTTGTAAGAATGACAATTATTTTCAAAGTTATACTGATTTTGCTTTTAAAGTATCAATATTTCAGCTGTTATAGAAACAATGTATATTCAGCTTGCACCTTAGAAAATATAGGTGGTTTCTGTGGTACTAGGATTGAACCATTTACACAAAAAAAGATTTAAACATTTAGACTTGAAGTGATGTGGAAAAAATACACTTTTAACATTAAGTACTTGCTAATTACCTGTATGTTTTCGAAGATGCTCTTTAAAATGTCCAAAGTGGTCAAACTGTTTCTCACAGTACTGACATATGTGAATTTTTTTCCCAGTTCTTTGTTTTTTACTGACTCCACCTTCTTCAAGGTGGTAACAATTGAGATGCTGTTTCCACGCACTCTCCCGAAGATACCTTTTATTGCATATTTCACACTTGAAACTCTCAGTAGAGTGTGATTTCATGTGTTCCTTAAAATGGTAAAACAATTTAAATGAACGGTTACATTTCTCACAATGGAACAAGTCCTTCACATGTGACAGCTGAAGTTCCACAATTTCAATACCTTCTACCTGTTTGCTTGTGGGGTCAGATGCACAGCCATCTTCTTGAGTCTGCCCTTTTCTATCACCTTGACGGTACTTGCTAGTAATATCTGCCAACAGTGCCAGAGCAGAATCATCAGAGGAACCTGAGCTCTGAATGTACTTTATGGACTGCTTGGCAGAAGCCACTTCCTCTATTGTTTCAATGCCTTCATCTTCCACTTCAACTGTGCCTTCGGCAATCTCCACCTCAATTTCGACAGGTTCTGATTCTACAGATGGTAATGACTCAGTGATAACATTTGAAGTCTCTGCAATCTTTCTTTTTTTTGCCTCACTTTTTCCTGTGGTGTTTTCCTCTATTGGAGCGGAGTTTTCTTTGTTCCTGAAATACATAATGTATGGATTTAAAAATCAATAAAATCAAAATCCTAGCAGGCTTTTTGGAAGAAATGATAAGCTGATAAACTTTATATGGCGAGGTAGAAAACAAGATTGGGAGATTTATACTACTTGATTTTAAGACTTACTGTAAAGCTACAGTAAATTAAGACAATGTAATGCTGGTGAAAGGATAAACATGAAGATTAATGGATCAGAATAAAGTTCAGAAATAGACCCATATTTATATAGTCAATTAACTTTTAAAAAAGGTTTCAAGGTAATTTAATGAAGAAAAGATCATCTTTTAACAGTGGTGCTTAAACAATTTGTATCTATATGGGAAAAATAAACCTTAACTCTTTTTTTTTTTATAAATCTTTTAAAATTTATTTTAATTGTTTTTGACAGAGAGAGAGAGAGAGAGGAGAGAGATACAGAGACAGAGAGAGAACTGAACTGGGGGAACTCCCCAGTTCAGCACATGGATCCGCACGGATTGGGCGGGGATTCGATCCTTGGTCCCCGGCCCTGCAAAGTGAGCGCTTAACCCACTGAGCCATCCCGGCTTCCCCAAACCTTAACTCTTATTCTTAATTCATACACAAAAAAATTCAAAATGGATCACAGACTTAAGTATAAACTAAAACTTTTATTTTACAGGAAAAAAAAAATCTCTATAACATTGGGTTAGTGAAAGATTTCTTAAACAGCACATAAAAAGGAAAAACCTTAATAGTAAAAACTGATGAAATGGATTTCATCCAAATTAAAAATGTGTGCCCTTCAAAATACAGTTAACAAAAGGGCAAGTCACAGACTGTGAAAGTATTTGCAAACGTATTTGTCAAAGGTCTTATACAGAGAATATAAAAAAATTCTAATACAATAAACTCAGCAAGAGAAGACAACTGGTGGGAGACAATTTTCCACAAGTCTCTTGTGCTGCTGCATATTTTATGAACTGACAGCTTTGGTTCTGGACTATCTTTTCAAGGATGTTTGCAGTAGAGCCAATAGCCTGGGAAATGAGAGAGTGGCCCCTGTGGAGCAGAGGGCAGCTCTGCTTACTGTCCAATATAATAATGTCCCACTCCAGAACAAAGGTCAGGCAGGTTTGCTTGCAGCCCATTATAAAAGATTTGCACTTCCCAAGCTAGAGATTCTTCAGCTGTGATATAAACCAAACGCAAGCACAACCTGAGCCACTCTGTCACTCCTGTTGAACTTGGGAAAAGGGAAAACTGGCACAAATATAGAACTCAAATGCTTGTTGTACAGAAAGTAATAAAAGTCTTTCCTTTCTAACCTAAGAGTCTCATATCTTCTATCAGCACCCATGAAACTGTAGCAGAATAGTGTTGGCTTGCAAGTAGGGTAAAATCTCAGTTTTTGCTAGGTTTTGACAGCAAGGGACAGGATGCTAAAAAAGATAAGACTTTCTAGAACAGGAAGAATGAGGCCTCAATGAGCAATTAATGGGAGTTGAGGAAGTCCACTGGAGCTGGCATCAAACATGTTGACCAAATTGTATGGCCAACTAAGAAATAAATGGTCCTGCATTTAAATGCCTATTGCTATGAGTTGAATCCCCACAAAAGAAATGTTGAAGTCTTCACCCTGGACACCTGTGAAGATTTTATGTGAAAACAAGTCTTTGCAGATGTAATCAAATTAAGATCAGGTCAATGGAGTAGGCCCTTCTCTAATACAACCATATTATTATGAGGAGAGGGTTATTTGGACACATGCAAAGAGTATAAAGCCATATCAAGACAGAGGGAAGGC